>JAHRHZ010000054.1:1657419-1712600 GCA_024137785.1 Ginglymostoma cirratum
CATCCAGCCCCATGCTTGTTATCTCGGATTCTCCAGCATCTGCAGTACCTTTTATCTCTGATCAACCATGTTAAACCTGTCTTCTGCATTTCTACCCTAATTCATCCTTCTCTCTCTCCGAAACACCAATAGTGTTCATCCCGTCCTTACTTTCCACCCGCCAGTCTCTTCATTCAAAGATCATCCTCTGCCATTTCTGTCACCTCCAGCAGGATATAACCTCCAAACATTTTCTGTGCTCCTACGCTGTCAGCTTTCTGCAGGAAATGTACAATGAACTCCTCCCTCACTCCTAAAGCTTGGTCACACCACATAGCATTTCCCAACTTATTGCAGGTGTAACACTTTCCAATTCATTTCCTTACTGACCTAGATCCCAAACTTCCAGGTGAAGTAGTGTTTTACTTTGTAGTTCTTTCAATCTAGTCTACTGCTCCCAATGAAGTGCCCTTTACATTGGAATGACCAAATGCTGGCTGGGTGACCACCTTGCAGAATGCCTCTACACTTTTCATAGCAATGACCCCGACCATCCAATTGCTTATTTTAATAAACCACCTTGCTCCCAACCAAACATGTCCACCCTGGGACTGTTCCGATGAAATTCAATGCAAAATTGAGGAACAAAACTTCATTTTCCACTTAGGCACTTTACAGCCTCTAGAACACCATATTGATTTCCACAATTTCACAACATCATATCCCTCCGTTTGACTTACATTTCTCACCATTTATTACCAGCTCCACTACACCCCTTGCTACAACTCTCCTCAACAAAGCCATCACTTGCTTATGTCTTGCTGACTTTGCTGTCAGCTGATCAGACCAATTTTCTCCTTTTTACACATTTGTTGACACCCACATTATGTCCCTATCTCTCCTGGGCACCTTTGCAGACAGAACGTATACACATTGAAACAGAAACAGAAATTGCTGGCAGAACTCAGTGGGTCTGGTAACATAAAATAGAATCATAGAATCCTCACAGTGTGGAAACGGCCCATTCGGCCCAACGAGCCCACACAGGCATTCTGAAGACCATCCCACCAAGACCCATCCCCTAATCCTTTCCTGCATTCCCCACAGCTAATGCATCTAACCTACACATCCCTGAACACTATGAACAATTTAGCATGGCCAATGCACCTAACTTGCACATCTTTGCAGGAGGGGAGGAAACCGGAGCTCCCAGCGGAAACCCACACAGACACGGGAAGAATGTGCAAACTCCACACAGGCAGTTGCCTGAGGCTGGAATCGAACCTGGCTCCCTGGAACCGTGAAGCAGCAGTACTAACCACTGAGCCACTGTGCCCTGTAAAGAGCGTAATGGAAGCAGCATTGTGACAATAAAATGTCAACCTGGTGAAGATACACCATGCAGCTGAACATCAGAAGCAGTGTGCAATAGCCAGAGCCAAGCAAACTGGCAGCCAGTAAATCAGATCAAAGCCCCATAAGTTTGCCACATCCAGTCATGAATGATGGTGGTCAATTAATGATTACGTTAAATATTCCCGCACTAATCGATGGAGATTTTGCAAACATCTCAAGCTAAAAGTATGCAGTGTATTATCCACCTCAGCCAATTTTTAAGTCCCCTCCATTACAGTCATGAGTCTTCAGCCAATTTGATTCATTTCATTTTACATTAAGAAATAGTTGGGTGTACCAGGTACAGCAAATACTGAAGGCCCTGATGGGAGTGATGAAATTTCATGCCTCAGGATTAGCATCATCCCAAACCAGGCTGTTCCGATAAAGCTTCCATAATATTATTATAGCACCGTTGGTACTGCAAGGAGCTTTGCAAGAGCATTATAAAATGAGGTATGACACCTTGGTCAAAGTGAGAGGTTTTAAGTTCTGAAAGAAGAAAAGTAATCAGGAGAGAAGGAATTCCAGAACTTTGGGCCCAAGTAGCTGAAATCACAAACACAAGGTGTGTAGTGGTTACAATTGGGAATGCAGGAGAGGCTAGTATTAGAGAAGATCAGCTCTCCTGAAGAGTTGTAGTGTTGGAGGAGATAGGGTGGGGAAACGCTATGGAGGGGCTTGAAAACGAAGGTAAGAATTTAAAAATCAGAATGCTGCTTGCCTAAGAGCACAGGGTGATGTGGGAATGGGATGTTCCACAAGTAAAGACAAATGACAGATTTTTGCTTCCTCAAGTTTACACTGGCATCTACCTGAAAAAGTGAGAACACTTACATCTTGGTTGTGCGTAGAAAAAACAGCGCATAAAGGTTAACAGTTATCTGATTGTGCACACACTGGTCACTGTCATAAAGTAAAAATTGAGAACATTGTAAGTATTGAAAAAGTAGTTTCAAACTGAAGTCTAATTTAACTAAGAACTTTAAAAATGGCAAGAGAAATTGGAGGTTAGTCAACGTTCAACAGAAACTGCAAGTCAGTGGCAGTTGAAAGTCAGCGGTCAATCATTTGTAAGTGATTGTGCAAATAAGGGACAATTACAGTGAACGGGAAGCTGAGTGAGCCCTTAGAACTTGGGTGTGGCTCAAATGCTGGTCAAATGTAAATTGACTCTGAGAGCGTCATAATGGGAGTGTAAAGGTTGGGAATTTGGTGAGAGTGAGCATTCAACATAGAGCGGGAAGAAGAAGCTGCTTTGCCTTCAATACTTGGAGTGGTTCTAGGTAGCGGTAAGGGTTTAATATAATCTACCTGTAATCTTAAACTAGATCAAGCAAATAGTACAAAATAAGTTAAAGTTAGAAGCCAGGTTGAGTAAAGTTAGAAGCCAGGTTGATTATGAGCGTGTGCTAAAATTAATTAAATAAAGCAAGACTAGATAGGGATCCCAGTGCCTGGTGATGTGTCGTGACTGCAGTGGGTAATAATTTGTGGCAAGGTTACAATTCCAGAGAATGACTTCCACAATTAATTTGCATCAGGAGTTCAGCACAGAGTTGTTGAACAAGAGTCCAAGGTACCAGTATTGAGAGGTATCGGAGAGGAGGAGAGTTAGCCTATGATAGCATTTTGATTCATGAGGCAGTCACACCCCTTTGGTTTGGATTTTGCATTCTTGAACAGGAGTGTATGATTGTGAATGAGGCAGGTAAGTAAATCCCAGATGCAGTGTCGGAGGAGCTCAGCCTTCGCCTTTAGCCAAAAGAGAGATATCTTGAACCTGTTTGATGAGGTCAAAGCCTGCAGGTTGAACAATCAAAGCACCATAGTATTAATAAAGTAGGACATTCATGTGGTTGGAGTTTAAAGTGACGTGGCACTGGGTGAAGAAAATTACAGTCCAGGAGTCTTGCTGTTCTGTAACTACATCTGGGAGTTATGTTGTCTTGCCTGGGCTGGCATAAAGGAGGGCTGGGGAGAATTTGGTCTGATCAATGTAGGAATCAATGACTTAGGCAGAATAAAGTATGGGGTTCTTCTAAGAATCAGGGCCAAATTAACAAGGGAAATCATAAAGGTAATGTGGTAAATACCTGTTTTACTTTGAGGTCAGTCATTAAACAGGTCCTTTAATCTTGGAACAGGTTTTGCGGTTGGTGGTAGATTTCCAAAACACTCTGAAAACTGAGGAGATGCCTGGAGACAGTCAGCGAAATTATTACTCAGCAAGAATGGGAATACAGAAACTTATTAGAAACTGACCCAACTGTGGACTATTTGCTAAAAGAACTTTAATTCAATGGGGAGTATAATGAGGGAGAAGTATAGGAAAGGAATATAAGTTTCTGTGGTTCACACTACAAGTTCCCAACAAGAAGGAAATAGTTTTTAGTCAATAATTTAGCCAGTTTAGTACTTTGTTACACTAACGTTAAAATGTGAAATGTTACTGTGCCATTCTTTCGAACATTAATTTGCGACTTGAATATCTTTCAAAGTGCTACTGTCTCTACGGTAATTAGACCAATATATATTTTGTTGAGAAATTAGAATTCCATGAGAAACGTGATCCATTTGTGGATAACAAGAGGTTAAGGACAGTGTTTTAAAGACTGACGTAGCTTTGTTTTTACCAACAAGGAATCAAAGGTTACCAGGGTAAGTGGAAATATGGAGCTGAGGCCCTCATCAGATTAGCCTTGAACTTGCTCCGTGGCAGAGCTGCCTGTTCCTTACTGTATCATATTTAGATAATAAGGATCACATCAATGAATTCCTCTACTGTGAACATACTGCTGGTTATCACTAACTAGGGACTGAACTGAACTAGCCATATAAATACGATGGCTGCAAGAGCAGGTTAGATCCGAGGAATTGAGGCATGTTGCTCCTCTCCTGTCTCCCCACAGCCTGTTCATCATCTTCAAAACACAAGGCAGATACATAATGGAATTCTCTCTACCTATTTTAATAAATGCGGCTTCAGCAACACCCAGTAAGCTTGACTCTATCTAGGAACAAGGCACCTCCCTTGATTGACACCCCACCTAACAGTTTAAAGATTCACTGGTTCGCCTAATGTTTTCTGTATAGATGCATTACAGTATCTCCAAAGCGTGACTGTTTTGAAGAACGAGGCCACCAGGCAAATGGGAGCATCACCATTTGCAAGCTACCCTCCAAGCCACGCATCTAGCACAACTGGAAATTGCTGTTCCTTCAATGTCACTGGCTCAGGGTTCTGAAACTCCCTGCCCGACAGCACTATTGGTGAAAACTCGCCACAAGAACTGCAGTGATTCAAAATCATGGCTATCATCACCTTCTCAAGGCCATCAGGGATGGACAGTAAACACAAGCCTTTCTGGCAATGTTCGCTTAGGATTCAACAGTTTGAAAAAAATCATTCACCTTGTTTCCCCTATAGTCCATTAACTCTTCCTTATCTGTTTCCCTTTGTAAAAATTATAGTTGACTCTGCTTGTTGACTCTGCTATGATTCCAGATCATCATAACCTCCTGTGTCAACTTTTCATTCTCTCACCTCACCATTAGTTCAATACAACACTCCTTGAGAACTATACTGAACTGTCGGAAGTATTATGAGCAGATCTTACTTTTCTTCTCTCTCAGGGAGTTCAAGGTGATGTTCAGTGGAGGTTAATATGCATTGATTGAGTAGGGAGAGGTAGACTCATTGTACAGAGCACACAGCTGGACTTTGGGCAGAATGGAACTGCAATGCCAAATTGCATTCTCCTGTCCTTATGTTTTAAAAGAATGTATGTTAGATGAGGTTAATGCTGAAAGTCTGTGAGGATGAAAAGTTTTTGAAGATGATGGAAACAGTTCAAGAGCTTGAGAAGGCCAATCTCTCACTTGTCTGCTTCCTTAATCCCCACACATTGGTGCTTTATCTTGTACTTTAAACCAAGAATGGTACTTGCACATTGTGATACTGATCTGGATTATCTCTGGCTGTGGGTGAAGTACAACGTAATGGTTCTGAAGGGTTACTGTTTGAGATCTACCCAATCTGATGTAATAAAGAATTGTATGGCAAAAGTCAGAAGAACGTAGGAGTTTGTGGATTGAAATCCGATATCCACAGTAGTCTTAATAAAAATGTCTAACGTACTAATGTAACTTATACACGTTTGTCATCATGCAATAAACTATATCTTGCTTAATAGTAGGGCCTCTTTTTCAGGCTCACTCATAGTTTTCTACTCTCACTGTAAACCAACAAGTCCTTTAGACCCTGTCAAGGACAGGGGATGATGGCTGCAAATTACTCTAACCACAAGCTGGCAGTGGTTGGCATCACAACACAAACAACAGTGGGTATCTGTTCATACACTGTTCATAGGCTGTTTACTCCCTATCTCTAGTTAAGGCAACTACTTACGGATTGTAACACTCCTTTATTTACTTATGTTGACAATAAGTCCTCAAATACAGCTCTCAAATGTTGTGTGCAAGGCCCCTCTCTTCACATGTTTATCTAGGCTGGTGTCTTTTCTCTTTCTGATGTTAGAATTATATGTATGGTTACATCATCATGATTTATATAAATCTCATTCTATCACAGTTACCACTGTTTTAAAATTTCTGTGTTTTTGTTCACTCAGGTTGAGTCATGGCTGTGGTGGTGGATACTGGAACTGGGATGATCAAGGCCGGATTTGCAGCGGATCAATATCCCAGAACGGTGTTTCCGTCTGTTGTGGGAATGCATCAGGTAACTTTTAGAACTTGCTCAAAACTGAAATACGTTCAAGAGAACAAATTTCATTTTAAATCTCCTTCTAGTTGCTGGTGACTTAAACCATGTTTTCACCCGTGTACACTCTTTTACCAGAAATTTTTATTTGCACCCATGCGACAGGAGATAGCTGATCCGTTCCCAGAATGGTAAATTAATGTTGATGAAATGGTAGGTGGTGGGTATTAAAAGAGCTTGGATGATATTTCATGTTGGTTCACGATGGGACAAATTAGAAGACACTAGCTGCTTTCTGATGTGTCATCCTGATCTCCTGATGAATGAGGATACTTAGGAAGTTAGGAGGTTAAAATAGGAAAAGGATATCAGAATATAAAGGATAGAGGTTGGAAAGAGGAGGTGAGATATGCAAAGATAAATGACAGATGGAAAAGGAGATTCTAAAGGATAATGTCAGGTTCGAAGGTGTTGCCAGTTAAACCTCTTAGAGTTGCAGTATTGTATCCTATAGATGATGTTCCTTCTATATGTTTATTGATGAATGGTTGTTTAAGCCAGTGGATGAGTTCCTGGATGGAGTATTGTTTTAATCAAGAGATGCAGATGTCAATGCCAAGATAAATTGTATTCCTAGTTATCATGATGACCTGTTCGATAATTTCAGCGAACAGTTGATTTGGCGTGTTGTTAGGGAGTCAGCTATAGATTAAATGCGTAAGGACAGCAGATTTCCTTTCCTAAGAAAACTAGTGAGCAATTTAAATTTTTATACCAGTCTGAGAGCTTTATGGTCACGTTTTAGCTTTTTACTTCCAACATTGTAAAACAAACCTATAAAGTGATATGAAAGGTTTCTTCATCTGAAGATTAGTGAATACATTTGAACACACTGCAATCATGAGTAATTCCATTTTTGATCTAATGAGGGAGGGCAACTAATTGAAGGAGCAATAGAGAACTGGGCTTAGAATACTACCTTGACAAACTCCAATGATCTCCTGGCGTTAAGGCAATTTGTCTCCAATAACCATAACTGTCTCCCTTTGTGTCAGCCACTATATTAAGGCAATTTACAGCACAAAGGAGACCATTTGGCCTATTCTTGTTCAAAGTCCCATTTTATAGCTCAAGGGTTGTGAAATAACTCCACAGAGGCTGGTGTTCTGTTACCATGCCATCCTTTATTTACACGCGAAGAATCCTTGACACGGATCCAGCTCTGAGTGAACAGAACCCCTGAAACTCCTGTTTATATCTGTCAGCCAGGGCTCTCTGTTTGAATCAGATTAACTGTCCCAAATCAGGGAACCCATATTCTATGAGGTCCACCTGGCTGACCTCATGATAATCACTATACGTTGCCATGCTGTAGGTTAGAGCATCATGATTATATCTGCATACTTAAATATAATGAGGATTTTCACACTATTATCTTTTCGGGCACAGACTATAATATATTGTTATATAACTATCAAAAGCAAGCAACCCAGATCCAAAATCTGTAGAACCCCGAACATTGCTCCTTGCCACTGAATCAGCTTGCCACTTGACCTTGGATCCCATGAGTTGTTACTTTTCTAACCATTCTGCCGTTTGGGACATTGTTAAAAGTCTTGTTAAAATTCATGTAGATTACATCAAATGTGCATCAAATATCCTCAACAAATTCCTCAAATTTTCTTTAAAAAGTCCACACCGACCGTTCTCGATGAAGTCATGCTTTTCCCAAATAAAATTTTATAATGTCCCTCAAATTTTTCCAATAATTTTCCTGTCACTAAGGTTAGCTGACTGCCCTGTAAATGCTTGATCTATGTCTTCCTCTCTATTCAAAGAATCATTATTCAAGGTTGTCAGTCACAGTGACCCAGACCTGGGCCACAATCCTGGTCTGTGTTGGAATGATCTAGATATGTGACACACTGTTTGTGGCCTGCTTCAACACCCTCCTATTTTCAAACAGAGTGGAGAGTGTGGGGATTGATGCGAACTCTCCACTATTTGACCAAATTCTCCCATTTCACACTTCTAAGTGTCTAGCTATGCCCTCAACTCCTCTGCCTTATTCTCTAATCTATGTGTATTGAAGTATATACCACTACTCACGGAACAACCTTCTTGATTATATTCTACAGTTCTCTTTCCCTAACATAATTGCTTACCAATTTTCTGCTTTTTATTTCTAGTATTCTTTCTCTCCTTTCTGAATCTGCACTCCAGTTCTGAGCCCTTGTGCCAAGTTCATTTAAACTCTCTCCAATAGCACTGGTAAACATTGCTGACATGATATTGATGTTGGTTCTGGCACCAGTGATGAGTAAACTATCCAGCTTGTACAGGTTTTACCTTTCTTGAAGTTGGCCTCAATGTTCTTGGAACCTAAAAACCTTCCTCCTGGACCAAATATGCTTTGATTGGCACTGACAACCAATTTCTGTGCTCAGTAGTGCATGGTACTGGGAGTAATGAGGAGATGACTTCCCTGAAGACTTACTTCTGAATTCCTTTCTTATCTTTGTAAAATCTACCTAATTTCTCTTTCTACCTGTGCTATTGGTATGGATATGAACAGCTATTTCTGGCTTCTCATTCTCCCTCCTCAGAATGCCCTATAGCAGCTCAGTGAGATTCCTAACTCTGGAACTCAGGAAGCAACATAACAGCCTGGTGTCAACATTTGCATCCATGGAAATCCCTGTTTGTTCATATAAATATTGATCCTTCTTCAGTATTACTCATCAGACCTTTTCCCCGCCTCTTTGTACAGTTGAAATACCTGAGGAGATCCACTGTCATCACAGTATTTTGGACTGAATATCAGCAAAGGACTGAGGCACACTTGGTGGAACTACTGCACTATCTGCTTGAGGTGCTTTGACTGTCCGCTGCTCACCCATTTTCTCTCTTCCTTCACACTGTTAAGATGGTATGGTGACCACCTTCAGAAATGTATAATCTACATAGCTGTAAGCCACACAACTACATTGCAGCTGATGGCATCTATTGCACAAACTCTGAAACCTGGAGTTCAAACTCCTTCAGCTGATGATCCTTTCTATACTTGTGTTTTCCCTCTGATCCCTGTGGATCTTTTAACTAGGTCTCCTGGTACAACATTTGTTGACTTATTTGATGTCAAGGGCAGTCATTCTCACCTCACTATTCCTATTTAGTTCTTGAAGTTTGAATATAAACTGATGGAACTGTAATTGACTGTGTTGGATTTATTCTTCTTCATGTGAATAGGACACACTCAAGACAATTTTCCACTTTGGGTAGACACCAGTGTGTAGCTGCCCTGGAGCAATCCGGTTAGCAGCAAGGCCAGATCAGGTAAACAAACCTCAGTATTACGGTAGAGATGTTGTTGAAATTCTTTGTCTTAATTGTGTCCAGTTATTTCAGTTACATTGAGAGATTAGAGTGGTTGGGACTGATTTCCTTCTCGAAGGACAATCTGACAGAGGTGTTCAAAATTATTATGGCTCTGGAAACAGTGAATAGGGAAAAGATATCTTCACTGGAAGGAGGATTGAGAATAAAAGGTCACAGATTTAAGATAATTGGTAAATAAAAGCAATGGAGAACAAGAGAATCATGTATTTCTTCACACAGCAGGTGGTTAAGATTCCAAACTGATGGAGCAGGGTGAGATATTCCAGATGGAATTGGATGATAATCTGAAAAGGAAGAATGTTGTGATTTACAGGGAGAAGATGAGTGAATGACATGAGGCAAATTACTTAACTTGGGGCACTGGTGGAGATATGACAGGGTAAAATGTCCTCTTTGGTGCTGTGACCATTCTGTGCCTTGTGCATTCTGTTGATTCTTGATGTCGTGTTCAGTGACTCTAGACTGGTATCTATGATGGCGAGAACCACAGAGAGAGGCCAAACAGGAGTGTCCACATTCTGGCTGAAGGTGATCACAAACTTTTCAGCCTGGCCTTCCACATTCTAATGCTGGGAATAACTATAGATAAAAACAAGGATGGTGCTCAATTGTCCACAGCATTGCTAACCTTATGTGCCAGATCGACAGAGCTTTGCTCTGATCTATTGGTTGTGAAACTCTTAACTCCGTCCATAGCATGCTATTTTCACTTTGGAATACAAGGACAATTGGTGGGTATATGTTCTGTGTGTATTGAGTTGCTGGCATGCTGTTCGTTGTCCATTGAACTAAGATTCACTATTTAACATGCCAGAACTGGAGAAATGAAGGATATAGGCTATAAGGTTACAGATTGTGATGGCTTCTAATTTTGCTGCTGCTGTTTGTTTCCTAGTGCCTCACGGATACACAGTTTTGATAGGCTTTATCTGCCTTTAATCATTGAGACAAATGCAGTGCCTTCTGTATGAAGGAAGGATCTAGTCGCCTTTTTTTAATTTGTTCATGGGTTGTGGGCATTGCTGGTTAGGCCAGCATTTATTTCTCATTCTTAGTTGCCCTGGAGAAGGTGGTAGAGAGCTGTGTCTTGAACTGCTGCAATTATTACAGCATAGGTACACCTACAGTTAATAAGGAAGATTTTCATCCAGCAACAGCGTAGGGACAGCAATATAGTTCCAAGTCAGGATGGTGAGTGGCTTAGAGGGGAACTTATAGGTAGGTGGTGTTCCCACGCATCCGCTGTCCTTGTTCTTCTAGGTGCTAGAAGCCATGCATTTGGAAGGTGATATTGAAGGAAGCTTGGTGAGTTATTGCAATGCAATGTGTAGAAGTACTGCTGTCAACGTGGTTTGGTGTTAAAAGGAGTGAATGTTGAAGGTAGTGGATGGAGTGCTAATCAAGGACTCTGTGACAACTTGTCAGCTATACCCTGTTGACCCTAATCCAGTTCAGTAAGCGAGGGGGGAGAAACAGGAGTTGCTGAAAAAGCTCAGCAGGTCTGGCAGCATTTCTCTTCACAGATGCTGCTTTTCCAGCGACTTCTTTTTTGTTTCTGATTCACAGCATCCACAGTTCTTTCGGTTTTTATTCATTAAGTGAGGGGACTGCCAAGTCACATTTGAATTGGTGTCATGGTCCCCTATGCTAAGCACATTCTGTCATCCTTGATGTTTTTCAAAATGTGGTCAACATGGATCGCCAGCTAGGGGAGATAGTTACATGATAATCGAAAGTTTTCCATGTTCATAAAACTAGATGAGGTCCAAAGTTAATGTTGAGAATGCCCAGGATCATTTCCCCCCCCCACAGCCCCCAACTTTGCATCATTGTGCCTCCACCTGTGGTGGGTCTGTTCTGCCCTGTATAGTACATATATGCCTATATAGACCGATACCCTATATACCCAGGGACGATTATGGAGGAGTTAAAGGCATTGATTCTTTTGCTATGACTATTCCACCTGTTGAAAGCAGTTTGTGGACAGGATTTTTTAGTCTGTGTGTAACTTTGTTATGTGCTAATTTGGAAGAAAGGCCATTCTGAAGAAATACTGAAAAAAAGGATTAAAAAGATATAGTGGGGGATAAAAGGGAATTATAAACAACAATGCCAGCCAATATGAGAATAAACCACAGAGCAAAGGTTAGATAGGTTCAACAGCAGATCGTCTAAAAAGGGAAGATGAATGACAACATGAGGAAAGGCAAAAACAAACAATAATGTTTTCTTTTCTACTTTAGGATGCTGCGCTCAGAGCAGACATAAATAACTACTGTGTTGGGAAAGAAGCCAGGGACAGGCCAGATATTTGGATCTCCAAATACCCAATCAAACATGGGATTGTGACCAACTGGGATGACATGGAGAAGATTTGGCAACACATCTTTAACAATATGTTGAGAGTTGCTCCAACAGAACGTTCTGTTCTCTTCACGGATGCACCTCTGAACCCCAAAGCTAACAAAGAGAAGATGGCCCAGATGATGTTTGAGAGTTTTAACACACCACGAGTCTTTCCTAGTGTACCTGGACTACTCTCCATTTATGGAACAGGCCGCATCACAGGCCTTGTATTGGACAGTGGGGAGGGTGTGACCTCTGCTATGTCAGTCAATGATGGCTATATCATACCTGATAGCATTCGACGCCTAAACTTTGCTGGCAGGGAGCTGAATGACAACTTAATGGAGAGTTTGATTCATCGTGGGTACCACTTCAGCACAGCTGCTGAGAGATTGCTTGCTGAAAATATCAAAGAGAAAATTTGCCATGTGGCCCTTGATTATGACCAGGAGATGACAGAGGCTACTACATCTTCGACTCTGGACAAAAGCTATGAACTTCCAGATGGTCAAATCCTCACCATCAATAAGGAGTGTTTCCAATGTCCCGAAGCTCTATTCCAACCTTCCTTTTTGGGAATACCATCCGCTGGCATCCACGAGACTGTCAATGACAGCATCGAGGCATGTGAAGATTGTATCAGGAGTGATCTCTACACAAATATTACTCTGGCTGGTGGATCTACCATGTTTCCAGGCATTGCTGATCGAATTCAGAGAGAAATCACACTCTTGGCTCCAACAACAATGAAGATTAAAGTCATTACTTCATCGGAAAGGAAGTATTTAGGCTGGATTGGTGGTTCAGTCTTGGCTTCTCTCTCTGCTTTCCAGGAAATGTGTACTACCAAGCAGGAGTATGATGAATCAGGACCCTCTATTATCCATCGCAAATGCTTCTAAGTGTTACAGCTGGGTGGGGGCAGAGGGGTATGGTGGGGAAGATATTAAAAATGTACTTAATGATGTTATTCTCTTTAATTTATGATTGATATCATGATGATGGTGACAGTGACTCTAATTCTATTTCTGAGTTTCTATGCCTTAGCCTCATTTCATCTACTTCTGTGATTTTTTACGTAATATCTTTGATTTGATTGCAACAGGCAGGCGAATGATGTTTTGTTGTCCGAACAAACGAATTCCCAGTGACCATGATTATTTGAGGTGGCCAATTTCCCAAAGCAATGTATGACAATCACATAAGATCATGGAATCTGACAGTACATGAATGATTTGGCCTGTGATATCTTTGGCAGCTCTTTGAAAGAGCTATTCAATTTAATTCATAGCCCAGATTCTTCCATCTGACACTACAAATTATTCCTTTTAAGTGTATTATCAATTACCTTTCAGAAGTTCCTGTAGAACTTGATTATAAGGAGTGTGTTCTGGATTTTAACAATCTTTTGTGGTGAAGAAATTACTGCTCACTTCCGTTTAGATTTTTTTTGTGAATTGAATCTAGAGTTATGATCTCTGATTACCAATCCATAGAACATAGAACAGTCCAGCACAGTACAGGCCCTTTGGCCCATGATGCTGTGCAAAATCAAAGTGGGGAATGTGATCATTGACCCCACTACCTCTCACATGTAAAGCAATTGCTTTCCCATTTGAGCTAATTCCCCACACAAGTCCAATTATGAAGAAAAACATTTAGGTCCTAATTGCTGTACTCTGCTTTTTATTAGCTTTTTTTTAAAGAGCGTATATTCAAAAAGCTAAGTATTTCATATTCTTTCTTAACTGCCTTGTCAATTTACATTGCCACATTCAAAGAGCATTCATTCTCTGGTCCAGATGTTCTTATGCAGCTCTCACAGTGCTACTTTTTACATTTTGCTGTTTCTGCTATTGTCCTCTCAGATTGCATTACATCGCATTTGCAACGTTGAATTAGATCTGCTGTCTGCATGCCTATTTCATGAGTCTGATGCTGTCCTCCTGAAGTATGCTACTTTTCTGCTTTATTATTTACAGTTTTGAGTATTTTATATAGTCTGTGAACTTAGATATAGGAAGGACAATTCCAAAAGTTCAGATCATTCATATAAAACAAGAAAAACAATGGTTCACTTGAGGACCCTGCTGCGTAACACTCTCAGAAAAGCATGCATTCATCATTTCACTGCACCTCCTATCCCTTAACCAATTTAGTGTGCAAGTTCTCAATAGTAATGCCATATGTTTCTATTTTCCAAATCAGCTTGTTATGAGATACTTTATCAACATACTTTTGAATATCCATGTAAAAATTATTTACTGCGCCTTTAATTAACCCTCTTTGTTAGTTTATCAAATAACTTGATCAGATTTATCTTTGAGAAGCAATGTATAATTTTATCAAAGACAATAAATTCTCGGTTTCTAAGACTTGCTTTAGAATGGTCTTTAGTTGTCAGCTTTATCCCTTCAAGATTACTGCAATGGCGAGAAACGCATTACAATCATCTCTCCAGAGAATATCAATTACGACCTCCCATGATGCTGTCCCATAATGTTTTGGATTAGTTCCAGGAGTTCTATCTCCACAACACTATCTGGAAATTCTATTATTGATCACATTACATTTACTGGTTGAAACCTGTGTCCGATGGTTCTACTCCCTGGCATTTTAATTTAAAACAGCTTTTTTCAAATCTCTAGAATCTTCCTTACAACTCTCAGCCCAATACTATGGACCAGCCTCAGGAATTCCTTTGCACAGTCTCTACTGCTTGAGTATCTCATTTTGGTTTTTGATGACTAAAGCTAGGCTTAATATTTAAGGCTCAGTCTGACCAGAGCTAAGTAAATCTCTGTTATGACTTTCTTCCACTGTTGGCTTTTAATAGTTAATTTGTTAATTGCTATTCTACATTAGGTTGAATGTATTACAAGTCTCCTCAAACAATTTCAACTTAACGTTTAGCTTTCCAGCATTGTTCATGCTCATGAGTCATGTTCACTTATTATCGCTTTCTATTACAACAAAATATTAAATTGGTAATTTAGTTAAGATACAGCTCAAATTGCAATTGGCTAGTGATGGAGCAAAGTTTATTGCTGCGATGAATAACTCTCCATCCTATTAAGTTATGGAGGTTGCATTTAAAAATGCTTATGAAACCAGGCCAGGTGATTGACATGTGGATAAAGAAGGTGTATCATCAGTGCTAATGATTAAAGAGAAAGGTACCTGAATCAAATTCCATCTATCATCGTCTCAGATACTTTCACACCACCTCCAAATAGTTCTTTACTTCATCAGCGGTGAGTTGTTATGGTATGCAGCATCTGCAAATGTAACTATTTTACCTTGACTTGCAGAATTTGGGTTCCATATAAAAATAAGGATCCTGGCATTGAGACTGAGTGCACCTCAACCCGCATCAAAGGGGAGTTTCTCCAGCAAAGTCTGTTTTTTTTCAGATCTCCAGAATCTGCAGTTCTTTCTTTTATTCCAGTGTTTAACTCACTGTCATGTTTCTTTCAGGTATGCGCACCTTAAAGTTCTGCTCCTCTCTCTCCGACAGGATTTCCATTTAAGGTTCTTGCGAAGATTTGTAGCTTGGTTTGTGGATGAGGCTATTGGCTTGCTCACCAAGCTGGTTAATGTACAGACATTTAATCACCATGCTAGGTAACATCATCAGTGCAGCCTCTGATGAAATGATGTTGTTCTACTCCGCTTGGAATTTATATGATCCCGTCTGTTAAGTTGGGTTGTGTCATTTCCGGATCTGTTCTGTGCGGGTTTGTATATGGGGTCTAACTCCACATATTTGCTGATTTCATTACAGGTTGAAAACCAAGCCTCTAGAAATTCCTGTGTGTGTCTGTGGTTGGCTTGAGCTAGAATGGTCACGTTGTCCCAGTTAAATTGATGGCCTTCATTGTCCAAGTGCACTGAGATGAGAGAAAGTTCGTCGTGTCATTTTGCTGTTAGCTGGTGTTCGTGTATCCTGACGGTTTCCTTCCGGTCTGGCTGATGTAATGTTTTCTGCAGTCTTTGTAAGGTATTTTGTAAACTACATTGGTCCTGCATGTCATGGGTATGGGGTCTTTGGTCCTTGTGAGTGTTTGTTGTAGTGTGGCTGTGGGTTTGTTTACCACTATGATTCCTAGTGGCCGTAGGAGTCTCGCTGTCAGTTCAGGTATGTTCTTGATATAGGGTAGTGTGGGTAGTGTATTGGGGCGTACTGTGTCGTCTTGGCATTGTCTTTCTAGTAGGCACCTGTGGATGAAGTTGTTGGGATATCTGTTGTTTGCAAAGACCTTGTATAGGTGCTCTTCCTCCTTCCTGCATAGTTCTGGCGTGTTGCAGTGAGTTGTGGCCTATTTGAATAGTATCCTAACACAGCTTTGTTTGTGGACATTGGGGTGATTGCTGTGGAAATTGAGGATATGGTCAGTGAGGGTTGCCTTCCTAAATACTTGGTTTGGAACACCCCATTTGTCATTTGTTCTACCCTGACGTCTACAAACAGAAGTTGATTGTTGTCTTCCTCTTCTCTTATAAGTTTGATCCGAGTGAAAATGCTGTTGATGAGATGGTGTGTCTCTTATAACTTGGCTTGTTGGTGCACCAAGTTAGGTGTCAGGGTAGAACAAATGACAAATGGGGTGTTCCAAACCAAGTATTTAGGAAGGCAACCCACACTGACCATATCCTCAATTTCCACAGCAATCACCCCAACGTCCACAAACAAAGCTGTGTTAGGATACTATTCAAATGGGACACAACTGACTGCAACACGCCAGAACTATGCAGAACGGAGGAGGAGCACCTATACAAGGTCTTTGCTAATGACAGATATCCCAACAACTTCATCCACAGGTATCTACTAGTTAGGCAATGCCAAGAGGACACAGTATGCCCCAATACACTATCCTATATCAACAACATATCTGAACTGACAATGGTACTCCTACGACCACTAGGAATCATGGTAGCAAACAAACCCACAGCCACACTACAAAAACACTAACAAGGCCAAAGACCTCATACCCATGACATGCAGGACCAATGTGGTTTACAAAATACCTTGCAAAGACTGCAGCAAACATTACATCAGCCAGACTGGAAGGAAATTAGCCATTGGGATACACGAACACCAGCTAACAGCAAAATGACACGACGAACTTTCTCTCATCTCAGTGCACTCGGACAATGAAGGCCATCAATTTAACTGGGACAACGTGACCATTCTAGCTCAAGCCAACCACAGACACACACAGGAATTTCTAGAGGCTTGGTTTTCAACCTGTAATGCAATCAACAAATATGTGGAATTAGACCACATATACAAACCCATGCAGAACAGAACCAGAAATGATACAACCTAACTTACCAGATGGGATCATATAAATTCCAAGAGGAGTAGAACAACATCGCTTCATCGGAGGTCACACTGATGATGTTACCTAGCATGGTGATGAAACATCTGTACGATAACCAGCCAGCTCGGCGAGCAAGCCTAAAGCCTCAGGATTTCCATTCCAATCTTTCTTCTTGTTCAGCATTGCTACTTTCATTTTTGGTCTTAGGAATTGACTCACTCCTTCTCCCCTCCACCTCCTGCCATTATCATATACACCACCTTTTCTTTGTTACCATTAATTCTGAAGAAGTGTTACTGGACTTGAAATACTAAATTTGCTTTCTTTCTACAGATGTTGCCAGATCTGCTGGGGTTTCTAACAAGTTCTGTTTTTGTTTAAAATGAATCAATCTTTTGGAGAATGGAAAAATGATGCGGAATTTGCAGAATAGCTATGATTCCCAGTTCCAGGAATAAATTAACAATTTAAAGCCAGGAACAGTTTTCCATTGGATATCGTTGAAAACAAGTTTCTGATTATTTCAGTGGCTCAGTGGTTAGCATTGCTGCCTCACAGTGCCAGGGGCCTGGGTTCAATCCCATCCTTGGGCAATTATTTGCATGTTCTCTCTGTCTCTGTGTGGGTTTTCTCTGGATGGTTGGGTTTTCTCCAATAGTCCAAAAATGTGCAAGTTAAGTAGATTGGCCATGGTAAATTGCCCATATTGTGCAGGCTTAGTGAGTTGACCATGGTGCCAGGTGTAGGGTAGGAGACTGAGTCTGGGTGTTTGGAGGGTTGGTGTGGAATTGATGGGTGGAATGGCCTGTTTTCCAGCTGTAGTTGTCCTATGATTTATTTACATATCTGCATGAAATGTTGTCTCCAGGGTGAGCTCAGTTTATCTTCCCTGTGCACAGCTTTATCCAAAGCCAGCATGCTGACAGTCAAAAGGCATTAACAGTGTTGTGTGGGATAAGATTCTTTCCAAAAAGAACCTCCTCCTCTCAGTCCAAAATGACTTGTCTTTTAATCTGAGACTGGTTCTAAACCCCACAATCAGGGGAAACACTGTCAATCCCTTTAAGAATTTTGTAAGTTTCTGTAAGAGTGCCTCTCATTCCTTAAGCGCAATAGAATACAGAGAATGTTTGTTGGAGGTCTGTCGTCTTAACTCTGTAGCAGTTTGTCAGGCTAATGTCTCAGGCCCAACCATCATCAACTGCTTCTTCAATGTCAGAAATGGGGATATAGACTGTTGATACACAATGTTCATTCACAACTCCTCAGTAGTCCATATCCAAATGTATCAAGACTTGGACAATATCCAAGTTTGGTCTGATAAGTGGCAAGTAACATTTGTACCAAGCTATAACCATCTCCAAAAAGAAAGCATCTAACTGTCGTTCATTAACATTCCAAGGCATTGCTGTTGGTGAGGTGGGAGGGTTGGTGTTTTACATTGACCAGAAACTTCACTGGCCATATAGATACAGTGGTCAGATGCCAAGAATCCTGCAGCGAATAACTCACCTCCTAACTCCACAAAGTTTGTTCACCGACCGCAAGTCAGGAGTGTGATGAATGCAGTTTCAGTAACAATTACTTTTAACACCATCCAAGACAAAGCAGCTTACTTGATTTAGAATCATCGAATCCCTACAGTGCAGATAGAGGCCATTCAGCCAATTTAGTCTGCACTGAATTTCCGAAGAGCATCCCATCCTATTCCCATAACCCAGCATTAACCATAGTTAACGCACCTGGCCTACACATCTTTGGACTGTGGGAGGAAACCCGAGCACCTCGAGGAAACCCACGCAGACACGGGGAGAATGTACAAACTCCACAGAGAGAGTAGCCCAAGGCTGGAATTGAACCGGATCCCTGGCACTGTGAGGCTGCAGTGCTAACCTCTGAGCTACTGTGCTGCCCTTGATTAATGCTGCTTGATTGGCATTTGCATTCACAAGCCTTCACTCCCTCCACCACCGATTCTCATTAACAGCAATGTGTACCAGTGCATGATGCACTGCAGATATTCAACAAGGTTCCTTTGATAACACCTTGTGGTCTGATGACTACAACCATCTAGAAGGGCAAGGGCAGTAGATACATGGGAACACTGTCACCTGCATGTTTCCACCCTGATTTAGAAATATATCACTTTTCTTTTGGTATTACTGGCTCAAAACCTTGGAAGACACCACCACCCCCACAACCAATGGCATTGTCAGTGAGCCTACTTCACATCAATTGCAGCAATTCAAGAAGACAGCTCACCGCCACCTTTTCGTGGGCAACTAGGGATGGTCAATAAATTCTGGGCTACGTAGTGACACCACACCCCATGCATGAATATAGGTAATATCTCCTCAATCTGTTTGCGGGTCCGAAGGGGTTTTTCTGTTCTGTATGACTTTATGACTCTCCTCAGATCAACCCAACATCCCAGGATCACTCTAGTGTACTTCCTCACTGGTAAGGACATTCTTCCCCCTCAGAACTGCACATAATCCTAGCAAAGCGGTCTCATTAGTTGCCTTTATAATTGAAGCAAGACTTTGTGTCTGTAGTCAAATCCTCTTACAATAAATGTCAGTGCACCTTTTGCCTAATATTGTTTATTCTCCTGTGTGGCACTTTAGCAAAAGTTTTCTGAAAATTCAAATAAACTACAGCCACTGGTTTCCCCAATAAATCTGGATAGTAACATCCTTCAACAAACAAATAACATATGTATAACATAAATATCCCTTCATTAATCTATGTTGACACTGTCCAATCAGGCAATTATTGTCTAAGTATCCAGTACTGGTATTTCTCCTACGACATGATAGTTGTGTTCTTGTGTAACCTAGCACTATAGAAAATCGCATTATAGGGAAATCGCTGTAGAAAATCGTTATATCTGTACAGCAGAAAGTTTGTGTTACCCAGACAGTGTCCGCTATTCATCAATTGCATTACAGCTAATTTGCATTAACGAAACAAGCGTTATAGCAGAACTACCTGTAATCACATCCTCTATGATGCATTCTAGAATTTCTATATGTCAGATAACATCAATTGAAAGAAAAAAGATGTAAAATGTGTCCAAGGTTAGTGGCAAACCAATAGTTTGGGAAAGCTACCAAAAGATGATCAAATAAAAATAAAGAGGGAGAGATAAAATATCAGGCTAAACTAGCAAGTAACATAAAAACAGGAAATAAAAGTTCTGTTAAATATGGAGAAAGGAATAGAGAAGCTAAAGTGAACATGAGTCTCTTAGAAAATGAGGCTGGGCAAATAATAATCGAGAAACTAGGGAACGGCATCAATATTCACAGTGGAGGACTCTACATTCAAAAAATACAAAATAATCAAGAGGCTAAAAGGAGGAGGAAAAATAACTACGACTTGAGAAAAAATCTGAGGTAAAATAATGGGCCTAAAGGTTGATACATTCCTGGGCCTGATGGTTTTCATCCTAGTACGTTAAAGAAAAATGCTACAGAGACAGTGAATATAAAAAAGTCGTAACCTGCCAATAATCCTTAGATTCTGGTAAAGTCCAGAGAACTGGTAAACTGCTAATATAAGACCTGTATTCAAAAATGAAGGGAAGGAGACAAGAAACTGATAATGCTGAGGTAGTTATCTTAATGTCTGTCATTGGAAAAATTACAGTATTATAAATTGCAGAGCACTTAGAAATGCATAATATAATCAAGCAGAGTCAACATGGCTTTGAGAAGGTGAAATCATGAATAACAAATTTATTAGAATTATTTGGGCAGGTAACAAGGTTCCCAATTTACTCACCTTAACATTTACCTAGGAATTGTTAGAGGTAAGAAAACCCACTCTGACTCCTGTATTACTATAAAACCAGTTCCCTAATTATCGGCACTGCTCCCCATATCTCTCACACTGACCTGTCCCTGAACACCTGATCCATCCACACACACGCCACTCTACAATGATACCAATTGGCCTACACTCTGAACACCCAACTGCCCTGATGCCTGATCCACCTTTCATGAGTTACTCTCCACCTGTACCCCCTCCCCTTTCTTACCCACCTGCCATCCTACTTTCTTTCTCACTTGCTATACACCTACTTCTTGGGAGATCTCAAAGTAATTGAGAAAGTAGTTGGTATATGGCAGCAATTGCCAAAAAAGGAAGGGTTTTGGTTTCTGTGACAATCCACTCAGACACTGCTGCAAAGTTTGCAGAGTGTGTCTGTCGTGATGGACCCTGCATCGAAGTCCATCTGTAAAAATCCTGAGAAGGTAAGTGGGCAACCTTTAGTCTGATCTTGGTCAGAAGTAGGGATTCCCCCTTTCCAAGGTCAGAAGATTCAGGCTACAGAAAGTAATGCCATACGGTCAGAGTTATACAGCACAGAAACAGACCCTTCAGTCCAACTCGTCCATGCCGACCATATATCCTAAATTAATCTAGTCCCATTTGCCAGTATTTGGCTCATATCCATCTAAACCCTTCCTATTCATGTATCCATCTAGATGCCTTTTAAATGTTACAATTGTACCAGCCTCCACCACTTCCTCTGGCAACTCATTTCATATATGCAGACCCTCTGCGTGAAAAAGTTGCCCCTTAGGTCCCTTTTAAATCTTTCACCTCTCACCCTAAACCAATGCCCTCTAGTTTTGGACTCCCCACTCTGGCGGAAAGACCTTGTCTATTCACCCTATCTGGTCTCTATAAGGTTGCCCCTCAGCCTCTGATGCTCCAGGGAAAATAGCCCCAGTCTGTTCAACCTCTCCCTATAGCTCAAACCCTCTAAGCCTGGCAACATCCTTGTAAATCTTTTCTGAACCCTTCTCTGAGATAAAAAGCATGCATCACTTTCTGATATCTCTCGTAGATGGACCAGCTGTAATTTTAAGAGTGTACTTTGTTTGGATTTCTCCAAGAGAGGAAATAGTTTGTCTGCGTCTAAAAAAAAGATTCGATCGTTCTATCATTTTAACCTCTTCAATAAGGTCACTACTCAATCTTCCGTACTTCCATTTTAAGCTTTGTTTGTTCAACCTCTCCTCATTGTTTAATGCCTCACCCCCTGTGAATCTGTGTTGTAGCCTGCCCATGGTTAATGTAATTGCCTCTGATACATGGTGCCCTGAACGGAACGTAGTTATACACTGCTGGGGGGCAATAAGACACAATAAAAACCTCCCTTGATTTTGGCTGGGCAGGGCCAAACTGTAATCAGAGAGAAGAGTGCTTCCTTTAGGTAACATGCAGTTAAGCTGTGGACATGGCCCAGTCGGGAGAGAAAGCTGTGAAGACAATTCCATGGCATTGGTTTGCAGTGGGTTAAAATCTCAGTGAAGTGGGTGTTCTCACCCACGGCACTGCCTGTTGCTTGACCAACAATATTAGTTGTTAGATTCTCCCCGCTCTTTTTGTAAAACTGTTTTTAAACACGAAGTGAGTTCACAAAACCGAAAGCTGAGCGTTTGTTTGGGCAGCTGCATAAGTATTTGTTTTGGTTGACACCCACACACAACTGAAGCACTATCTACCCGTAAAAAAACAAAGCCAGGTCATCCTGATCATCAAAGACATATTCAAGGCCTGCGATAATTATTAACCACTGTAACCAATAGCTAACTTATGGGTAGACAGGCTTCTGCTGGAGTGTCGCAGCAGTTTTGACTGGAATCTTGCGCAGGAAACTTCTCAAGGGATGAGATTCTGGTTGATTGCACTTATGTGTGTTGGGGCAGTTGCCATGGGGAACGGAGCCCCAGTTCTACGGACACCAACATCCAAGGATGCTTTGTATGCTGCTATCTACAAGTACAATGCAGGGTCCAGCCAGACGAACCTCTTTAAGCTCTTGGGACCCACCTGCGTTGCAATCAAGGTAATAAAGGTGTAACAGAAGTGCTAGAATTAGGATAGAGGTTTGACAGTGAGCCAATGTGCAGCTTGCTTTTATGGCTGCTGAATTGGCTGCAGGAGCTGCGTGGGTCAGCTTGGCAGAAGGAACCTAACCAGGGGTGAGTGAGGCAAGAAAAACGTCATAATTGGCTCAATTCACCTGGCATTAACAGAGGAGCAATAGGGTCAGTAACATTATGGACCCATGATCATCAGTGACAAGAGATCCATTTTCAAAAAGCGACTAGTGGGTGTCCAAAACCAGCACCTGTTAAGTAACTGGCTTTCTATCGCATCAAAGTCCTATGGTATAAATAGATCCTTTAATCGCCATTTTAAGTTGGAACTTGGTCAGACACTGTGTCGTGCACAGCCCAACTATGTTCCTGCCCTCCACATTTTCTAAACTGTGTGCTGCATCCAGATTTTCATTGTGCAGGCTTGAAAGCATCAAAGATTAGACTAGACTCGAGAAGTTAGCTTGCTTTCTCTCCGTGGATGCTGCTTGACTCGTTGTGATCTCCAGCATTTTTTGTTTTCAGTACAAATCCTGCACATGCTGTTATTGTCACTAACATTCTTTGTTGCTGGGTTGGTGGTCAGCTGATTTTAATTCCATCCTCCTATTGACAGCATTTATTAAATCTCCTCTCACACACTCCAATACTCCTCCCCTAGAAGGGTAAGTGTGGCTCAGTCAGAGCTGGCTGTTTATTGGACCTGAGTCCTGTCAGTGTGATTTACTGACTGGATTTCATAGGGTGCTATATTCCCCTTGTTTCTAGTGATGTGTTTAACTGCTGCCACAAATGAAAGTGAAAACAAGTTGCGATAGTTTTATATGGTCACATGACCACAGCAAGTCACTCTGTAGTCAATGTACAAATGCGTTTCTCCAAACACTCCTCCTTTATTTAAATGAAAGCAAAAAGAGATTGCATGCAATAATATTTGCAGTTTCAAGTTATCGCAAAAGTACAGACAATAACAAAAGTAATCATTCTTGAAAAAAGTGCTAGCTCTAGTCTGTCCCACAGTCATCAGTCTCTTCACATGCATTGGATACATATGCTAAAAATTACACAACTCTTGTAATACTCTTGTGTGGTGATGTTGGTTGTTCATTGGTATCTGTTCGTTTCCAAGGTCCTGTTCCTCCTACAAGTAGTGGGTGCTGTTGCCATGGTAACTGTTGTTCCTGCTCCTATGATGCTGCTTGGCCTGCTGTGTTCATCCAGCCCCACACCTTGTTATCTCGGATTCTCCAGCATCTGCAGTACCTATTATCTCCGTTGCATATCTATTTCTGTTATTAGACAGTGGTGGACATTTAGAACTGAGTGTTTTTCTATACTTTGTGCAGGTGGTGAGATCATACCTTCCTAACCAGCTGCCTGAAATGGAGGATCAGTTTCTCTAGTTGTAGGTTAATGTCTGCATTTGTGATAATCATTCTGGTCATTCCCGTTCACAGTGTCTGGACAAGGTGATAACTGCTTTGCACAGGACTCAAGTTGCCATATGGGAGCTGACTCTTATTGAGGGCATTGAACTTTTGCACTCTGATTGGCTCTCCAATGCTCAACTCTGGCAAAGATTCAGCAGTTTCAACAAAGCGAAATTTAGCCCTGTTGTTTTCACCTTGATTTTGCCCATTATACAGTTCCTACTTTCACCTTCAGTAGTTTTTCACCACTGGAAACTACATTCTAGTTTTCTTTCGAGCATTCTACAAACTCACTGGCAGTTGATGACATTTGACGTGACAGGGTAATCAGTTCCTCCAAGATTGAAAAGACCTAATCCAAGTTTCATTCATGATCTGTCTGGGATGTAATGTGTCATGTGTAGCTTTTTAGTTTGTTTTCTTAGATATTTACTACAAGCTCTGCACTGGCTGGTGTGTCCTTGATCTCATTGCACATGTTGGGCACATTTTTATAGCACACTTTGCCTTGCCTAGACTGGACTCAGTTCTTTGACACAGCTTTAACTGTTTTCCTTGGAGAGAAGGTGGCTGAGAAAAGATTTGATAGAAGATCTCAAAATCATGGTTAGGGAGAATAGATAGGGAAAAACTGTTCCTGCTCAAAAAAGAACATACGTTTAAAGTGATCTGCAAAAGAAGTAAGGGTGATGTGAGAAAAGCACTTTTTCATCGGCGAGTGGTTAGGGCATGGAGCGTACAGCCTAGAAATGTGGTGGAAACAGGTTCAAGTTGAGGTATCTAAGAGGACATTTGATGATTATTTGGACAGTAATGGTGTGCAGGGATATGTGGAAAAACCGGAAATTGGCACTTGGTAACAGAACAATTACTCATGATAGGTTGAATGGCCTCCTTCTATGCCATAACAATTCTGTGATTCTGTAAGAAAAAAAATCTGGTAGTTTCTGGTGTAACTTGAAGACTGAAGTCATCATACTATTATTTTGTATCAGAATATCAACAGGGAAGTCAAACATGTACCTGAACTCCACATATCCACCTGCACATCCATTGATACACTTACTACTATATAGAGTAGTCGGCCAGATACCTGGTTCGGAGTTAAGTGTTGTTAAGAGACTGTTATCTCCAACTGAACAATCTTCCATCTTTGATTTGTGTACTTTCTATCCAACGAATTCCACCCACCCTGTCTTATTTATACCCTGCAGGAAGCTGCTTAATGTGACATCATTCTAATCTTGTTTCAGGATCCTAAAATCTTTACAAGACAGAATTTACAGAGGCTGTACTTAAAATTTGTCAATCTTTGGTCAGTGCCAGAAGACTTAAGGATTACAAGAATTACACACATTCAAACGAAGGAGAAAGGAATAAACCCAGAAAATGCAGACCTATTTCTAATTTTGATGTGGGTGAAACTTCTCAAAAAAATTATTTCAAGAGAGGAGGAATTTCCACACGGAGAGTAGTGAATCTGTGGAATTCTCTACCGTAAAAGGCTATAGAGGCTGGATCATTAAATCCGTTCAAGGCCGAGATGGAGATATTTTTAATCGGTAAAGCAATCAAAGGTTATGGGGAAAAGTTAAGAAAGTGCAGTAGAGGATTATCAGATCAGCCATATTAAATGGTGGAGCAGAGTCCATAGACTGAACGTAGATACAAAAGGTGACTCTTCAGTCATATAGGAGTTTACCATCATCATAATTCAATTGGCCATGGAGCTCTCACCAACAAAGGCCATGATATGCCTTTATGTGGACCTCGAGCATTTTAAACTTTATTCAGATGTAGACAGCACAAGCCATGCTGTACAAATATGGGAGGAGTTTGAGTGCAGTAAGATTACTGAAACCTTGTATCCCTGTCAACCACCACCCCTCACATCACCCAAGAAACACAGCCTTGCATATTACAGCATGTTCTGACGTACAGTTCAAAGTGACAGGGCAGCAGCTCCACACCCCTGTGCAGTGTGAGACCTGTGAAATGTGTTCAAAAATTGTGGACTGCAGATGAAGTTTTAAAGATCATGTGTGATCTTTTCTGCTTCCCAGAAATTACGATGATTAATTTGTAATGATTAATGACATGGTCAGGATTGCTTGTGGCCAGGATTTCTAAACTATGGAGATGGCCAAAGCATGAGGTGCACATACAGAATTTTGTGGTGGTAAACATAGCCAATCTCAAATCTGAGAGTGTAATTTATGCAACTGCCCCTTGAAGGTGCACAAATCTTATAAGTGGAGACTGTTCCCTCAGACAATATACAACAAATGTGCAGGTAGTATTTTTCATGTTCATTGCATGGTTGAAATTTGGTGCAAGATGGAAGTCTTTCCAGATTGTACTCGAGAGAGTGAGTTGCGGGCTTCGTCTATTATTCCAGATGCCTCTCCCCTCCACCAACCTTCGTGTTCCTTTCTGCATTGAAGTCCCTGTCAACCCTATCAGTGTTTATTCTCCCCCCACACTCACTCAACCTGTTTATTTAACTAAAAACCGAAAGAACTGAGGATGCTGTAAATCAGGAGCAAAAACAGAAGTTGTTGGAAAAGATCAGCAGGTCTGGCGGTATCTGTGAAGAAAAATCAGAGTTAACGTTTCGGGTCCGGTGACCTTTCCTCAGATGCTGCCAGACCTGCTGAGCTTTTCTAGCGACTTCTGTTTTTGTTCCTGTTTATTTAACTATTCATGTCTGCACTTTACCCTTTGAACTGCCGGTTTAGTGCCCACCATAGTGATCCACTACCCCTCTTTGAAGCAAGCATGGTGGTGACTCTTGATGATCCTCCTTCCTGCAGTACCACAAGACCTCCCATGCTATGTTAGTCCCCACCCCTGTATCTAGAAATGTCACCTTCACAGTTATTGTCCACTCTGCTTTGTAGCATCAGATTCAATTTTCCCAAAACAGCATTGGTCCCTGATATCACCCTTTGACATACAGGACACCAACATGCAGGACGTGCTGTAGCCTACCACTGACTGCCCTGAGTGAGGAAGGACCAGCCTCCTGACTGATTTCTGTTCAGTTCCCTGATTGATTCACTGCTAACCCCTGGACTGGAAGGACTCTACTTGGAAGACTGCCCATGGCCCAATCTCTGGACCCTGACTCGGATCAGATGTTGTTGACTGATTGTGGCAGAATTACTGACTGGCCAAAGTGCTCCCTGACTGGACTAAGGACCACTCTCCCCAGACTTTCAGACATAGCTGCCTAGTTTTGAGCCACTTCCTTCAACCTGATGTGGAATCTCACAGCAGGATCAGAGCGATGCGTTCAATGAGCACAAAGGTCACATTGGGATACAAATTTTATGTGTCTGGATGTTTCCACATGGGGTCAGGGGACAATTCCAATATTTCCAAGTATGTTAATGACTACATCAATGATGATCCCATCTATGTCATGTTCGTTAAGTACATGGTTTCTCCCTCTGTAGGCAGAAACAACATCATGGATGTTAATAACAAGAAGTTTCAGAAATGCCCAAGATTATCATTTCAACAAGCACATGACACCATGCCAGGGAATGATTTCTATCCTGGTAGAAACAATCATTCTGAGGCAGTCGTCCATTCTTCAGGCCTCCAGGGTGAACTAGAGATTTATCTCTTGGCAATGCAGGCTACACATGTAATGACTCATGACTTATGAATCTCCTTCACTTTGACTCAACAATCTTATCTACTAACCTAGCAATAATACAAAGCAGCAACAGAATTAATAAAACATCACACATCCCTTACTGTCAGTCTCCTGTGTAACTTTGCCTGACCCAGTGCTCCTATGACTGCAGCCTAGCTGGAGGAAGAGGTGACTTGCACTAAGGGAGACCCCAGGTGGCCTTGAGGGAGGCCCTTGAGAAGCTCTTGATGGTGTGACTTTGGACTGCATTATATTTACATTTCATCTGTCTGGTTGACACTGTGGTGAGGTCCTGGTGGCAGTATGAAGG
Organism: Ginglymostoma cirratum; assembly: GCA_024137785.1. Taxonomy (NCBI): domain Eukaryota; kingdom Metazoa; phylum Chordata; class Chondrichthyes; order Orectolobiformes; family Ginglymostomatidae; genus Ginglymostoma; species Ginglymostoma cirratum. Next base: position 1,685,890 of record JAHRHZ010000054.1, read on the forward strand.
CTGTCATCCTGAGAAAAACTAATAGATGCACCATGGTGTTGCTTCCATGTTTCTGGCTGATATCTCAGCAAACTGGATATCTTTAGGAGTACAGATCATTAGATTATCACGAGAGCTGTATGGTCTTTTGTGAACTGAAAATCACAGCCATGGTGGCAGGAACTTGAGTCTGTAATCACAGCAAGCATGGAACTCAGGATCTATGCCTGTGCTTTCACTTCTGTGCAGCCCTGCGACATTGAGAGGCCTCTGTCTTTGATACAATGGAAATGGAGACTGCAGCCATCAGACTCTGTAGCACGGCTAGGTTTGCTGGTGCTGTCATGAAATTGGCCACCGATTCCTTTTTTGCATCATTTGGTCTTCAAGCTCCATGGGATCTCCCCACAATGCAATTGGAATTCTTCTATTTGCCATTGACCATGGCACAAGTGAAAACCTGGCATTCATTATCATCTCTCTCCTGTGGGCGAACCTATCAAAATTTGAGTCCGCCTTTCAGAAGTTATCCGTGCCGTTACCTGTTTGTAGACTGGCACACAGGCTACCCTATCACTCTCAACCAGGTGCTGCCATCTCTTGCCCATTGTGTGCTGATTTATACTGGCACCTAAGGTTTATACAGTATCAGTATCTATGTTGCTGGCTGTGATTATCACATCGAGTAGCTGTGCTTTCTCGTCACCGTGGCTGCAGATGCTGGTAGCCCTGGAAGCATAAATCAGAAAAGAAAGATTGAGGGAGTGGCTGGACCAAGGAGGGTGTTAAAGTGAGAGATTGATAGTTACGGTATCAGCAGCTTACACATCATGTCAGAGGGTTGGGTTGGGTTGAGTCAACACAGTCATGTACCATCATCCTGGATGGTCTTGGTGATGCTGGGTGCACATGGGCTTAGTTGCAGCCGATTCCATGATGCGGAGGGCTATCTCTTTCATCAGGGTCAGATATTAATAGTGTGTCTAGCCAGCAGATCCACCCAATTTTTTTTTTAACTGTCCCCTTCTATTATGGCCAACTTTGTTCTGAAAGAAAAGGGGAACAATGTGTTGTGTTTGGGTGATGTACCTACCATAGCTAAATAACTGGGTGTCTATGGAGGCAGCGAGAGGTGAAGAAAGAAAGGCTTGTATTTGTATCACAACTTTCAAAACTGGATGTCTCATAGTGCTTTCTGAATGATGGAGGACTGTTGTAGTGTAGTGAATGTGACTGTCAATTTGTGAGCAGTAAACTCCCACAAATGGAAATTTGATAAAGACTGGATAATCTGTTTTTGTTAAGGATGATTGAGGGCTAAGTGTTTGTGAGGCTGGGTGGGACACCTGCTCTGCTTTTCTTTGACATAGTGCTTTAGGACCTAGTATACACAGTTGGAAGAGCAGAAAGGACTCCAATTTGATGGCCTGTTCAAAGGATAGCACCATTCTTTTAGCATTTTCAGTTATTCGCACTTGAATGTGACTTTAATTCATCAATCAAAATTGGTGTGTGGGTGAGTAAGAGATGTCATTAGCTGATGAATTCACTGACTCAGATCACCCACCCGGGGCCATTAAACATCTTCCTGTACTATTCCCAGAAGCTTGGTGTCCTCTTTTCCTTCAAAGAGTATTCCTCACCTACCCCATGGAAACGTGGCCCCATTTCCCCTGTCTGCATCTGTGAAAACTGAGCCCTGTTGCTTTTCCATATCTCTTAATTACAGTTGCAGCAATGGTAGGTCAGATGTGGTTCAACTGCTGCTTTCCTGTAAGAGTACCAGACTGCCCTCAAGAGCTGGAGCTGAGCTGAAACAGTGCCAGTCTCATATGTTTTGTTAAGTCCTTGGTTAGTACCACCTGTCCACTACAGGTTGCAGTGGGCTGCAAGCTGAACACATTGAAATGAGAAAGCAGCACAAGGTTTGCTTCCACTGGAACAAGTACAGGCAGGAACCGGTTCTGAGGAAGGGTCACTGGACCCGAAATGTTCACTCTGCTTTCTCTCCACAGATGCTGCCAGACCTATTAGGTTTTCCAGGAATTTCTGTTTTTGGTTTTGATTTCCAGCACCTGCAGTTCTTTTGCTTATTTTTAGGAACCAATTTTGACCTGATGCAATCCCAGGTGCAGAAACAAAGAATTTTAAATAACAAATTTATGCTGGTGTTTAAGCTCCATATGAACCTCCTCTGATTCTAATTACCTCTTTCAATCCTGCTCTCATATTCCTCTATTTCCTTCTCTTCAAGTATGCATCAAACCTTCCCTTAAAAAGATGTGTTCTGTCTGCATCAACCTAGCATAGGGCAGTAAATTTTGCATCCTCATCATTAGCTGCAAAGAAATTGTCCTTAAGTGCTTTATTTTATCTTTTAGTGCCTATTTCATAGTTATATTTCCTTATTTTGGGCTCATATCAGTAAGGGAATGAAAGGTTTTGCTGATCCCTTAATGTCACACTTGGTCAAATGCAGCCTTGATATCAAGGGCTGTCACTCTCACCTCACCTCTGGAATCTAGCTCTTTTGCCCATGTTAGAACCAAGGCTGTAATGAGGTCAGGAATTGAGTGACAAAGCCTGGAAATTGAAGATTATTAGATCAACCATGATCCCATTGCATGGCAGAGCAGACTTAATAGGCTGAGTGGCCTACTTCTGCTCCTACATAGAGCCATACATTTGATCTTATAGAAGAATATATCAAGCATGGTAAAGACAATGATTTGATGGTCACAATCCCTGCAACAATTTGCTTAATGTGGACATATCTCTGGATGGAATAAGTGAGAGATTGTTTTACCCTGCTTGGCATATCAAGGTAATCCACCTGAAGATTATCATGGAACATACTCTGTAGAAGTAATTGCTATAACATTGGTATCTACCCAGCAATGTGAAAAATTGTCCAGATATGTTCTGTACATAAGGAGCAGGACAAATATAATTCAGTCATTTGCTGGAAATAGACTACTCTTAATCATCAGTAAAGTGATTGAAGGTGCCATCAACAGTGCTAGCAGGCAGCACTTATAGAGTCGTAGAGATGTACAGCATGGAAACAGACCCTTCGGCCTAACTCGTCCATACCGAACAGATATCCTAAACTGATCTCGTCCCATTTACCAGCATGTGGCCCTATCCCTGTAAACGCTTCCTATTCATATACCCATCCAGATGCCTTTTAAATATTGTAATTGTACCAGCCTCCACCACTTCTTATGGCAGCTCATTCCATACACGCATCACTGTCTGTGAGAAAATGTTGTCCCTTAGTTCCCTTTTAAACTTTTCCCCTCTTGCTTTAAACCTATGCCCTCTAGTTTTAGACTCACCTACCCTGTGGAAAAGACCTTGTCTATTTACCCTATCCATGCCGTCATGATTTTATAAATTTCTATAAAGTCCCCCTTAAGCCTCTGATTCTCCAGGGAATATAGCCCCAGCCTATTCAGCCTTTCCCTGTAGCTCAAACCCTCCAACCCTTCCAACGTCCTTGTTAATCTTTTCTGAACCCTTTCTTATAGCAGGCAGACTAGAAACTTTGCTCGGCGGTAACTGGACCACTCAAGCTCAGTGTAGGTTCCACCACAGCCACTCAGTTCCTGACCTCATTACAGCCTTGGTTCAACCATGGGCAAAAGACCTGGATTCCAGAGGTGAGGTGAGAGTGACATCAAGGCCGCATTTGACCAAATGTGACATTAAGGGACCATCAAAACTGGAGTCATTGGGAATCAGTTGATAAAAAAATCTGCTGGTTGGACTCATACCTGTCATATAGGAAGATGGTTCAACATTATAGTCCTTCACCTTTGGCCATAGCAGTCTTTATGATGCTGAAGTTCCCATAATGGTATTTATTTGACATGACTGTTCCTGGCCAATTTGCCAAGCCTGCCCTGGAAGATATTCAAACTGGTTAGGCTAGCAGAGGTTGTTTCATTATCAGAGGAGTCTAAGTGAAAACGAACAATGTGAGAAGTCCTGCTTTATTTATGATAGTGCAAGAGGTTCATTGGTGGGGATTGTATATCGAAACTTTTCTCGAAGAAAGCTTTTTTTTTACTTCACACTTGCATCTTCTGCACATCACTTTAAATCTATGCACTCTGGTTTTTAATCTTTACATGGGCAGGAAGTGTGCTCCCTATCTACTCAATCCAAACACCTCATACTTTTGAAAACCTGTGTCAGATCTCCTCTTAGCCTTCTTCTCTCCAAAACAAAAATCAACATTTCCCAATTATGCTTTAAGTAATGCTTCTGATTCCTGGAAGTATTCTTATAAGTCTTTTCAACACTGTCTCTAATGCGTTCATATCCTCCTATAATGTGGTACCCAGAACAACAGTAGGTGTTTCAGCTAAGATTTAGCAAGTAACTTTACAAGTTCAGCTTCACCTTGCTCTTATACTCGACACCTCTATTAATAAAGCCCAGCATACTGTATGATTTGTTGACTGCTCTGTCCACCTCTCCTGCCACCTTCAATAACCTGTGTGCTTAGGTCCCTCTAATTACGCATCTCCTTCGGAATTGTTCCCTTTACTTTATAGTGTCTGTCACGTTCTTCCTCCCAAAATGCACCAGCTCTCTTCTTGCATTCAACTTCAACTGCCAACTATCTGCTCACTGGTCATGTTACCTAGAGGTGCCACTCCTCAGTAATCATTAATTAATCTTGTAGCATTACACAATACCAAGTCTAATATATCCTGATCTCTGGTTGCTCCTCTCATCAAGGCTGCTATTGCCAATCTGATTCTTCCAGTTTATGTGTAGACTATAATCATCCATTATTATAGCTGTTTCTTGACCATTTTTCTTTTTGTATTCTTTGTCCTAATTTGTAGTTAACACTAAAGGGTCTGTGGACCATGTTCACTAATGACTTCCTTCCTCCTATTGTTCCAAACTAATTCCACATCCTGATCTTGTGAACTAAGTCACCACTAACTATTGTACAAATGTTATCTTTGTGCTACCCCTCCACCTTTGTTCATCTTCCTATTATTCTTTAATGTTATATTCCCCTCAGTATTCAGGACTCAATATCCTGCAGCTACTTCTCCATAATGGCTATCAGATTATATTTATATGTACAATGAGTACTATCGATTCATTTAGCCTTCCTGCTCTATCGATTCATTTAGTTTGTTATGAATGCTAAACACATTCAGATACAGAACCTTTACATGTTTCCTTTTGCTGTATGTTTGATATCAAGTTTTAACTGTAAATAAAGGTAAACAGAAAATATTCTCTTGTATGCTTGAAGAGGTGCAGATGCCTTTTCTCTTTAAGCTTATCAATATTCCGTCTTCAACCAGCACCAATGAAAAACAGTTTAAATGGGCCTTCATTCCTTTTCTTGTTTGTGGGAACTTGCTGTGCATAAATTGAACATCATACTTAACTAAATAATGTGACTGCACTTCAAAAATAATTCATTTCTGGGTGTTATATGATGCTATGTAAATATGTTCTTTACTTCTAAATTGCAGGTACCAGAAAAGGAGGATCACAGTAGTTATATTAGACTGAAAGAAAATGGGGACCAAATTCAATAGACCCAGACCCTGGCATCTGGAGACCCTCTGTATCTGGAGACTGAAACTTTTCAAAGAGGCTGTCACTGAACTGTACTGGATGGGCTGTGTAATGCGACTTTCACTCTGTATCTAACCTATGTTACACCTGCCCTGAGTATGTTTGATGTTGAAGTGTGATGGGAATTTTATTCTGTGTCTAGCTGCGCAAGGAATGGGACATAAAGTTGGGGGTTTATCTCTAAGTCAAACCAGTTCTGCCTGCCAGCATATACTTAAAAGGACTCCACGCTGCACATCATCTGGGAGTGTTGAATGGGAGAATATAGACTGAGATTTACTCTGTATTTAACCCCTGTTATACCTGCCCTGAGTGTATTTGATGGGCCAGTGCAGGGGAGCTGTACTTCATTCCAAGGTATGCAATGCATGCCCAGGGAGTGTTTGATGGGACGGCGGAGATTCAGCCTTTCTTTTATCCATCCTGTGCTCTCTCTGATGTGGCAGTCCGTATTGTTAACATTGATATGTAAATGTTTGAAATGTACATCCTCAACTTGTGGGAAGATAAATTTGCAGACAAAAAAGAAGCAAATGCCTCAACAGACTTTATGTTCTCAAATGCACCACTACAATTGTGTAAAGCTTAATTACTCCTTGTTTTTACAGCAAATGCCACAAGGTAAAGAATATGAGATTGGGTTTGCCCTCAAACAGACAGTGTGCACTAAGGGAATGGAGGATATAATGCAAGACTGTGAATACATGGATGATGGAGTGAGTATAACTGTGTTTTCTTTCTGAGCATGTTGGGAATCTATTAAGAAGGGCCAATGACACAACTGTGATTCATTAGGTACCTGTTTCTAATAAAGGATGTCAGATTGTGGGGAAAGCTGAGCTTGGGTTTAGCTGCCATTTAATCGGCTGCAGCCATGAATCTCATTTGCCTCAAGAGTCTTCCTGAGTGCTGTTAGTCTCACGCTATATCTCCAATGGGAATGTGATGGCAGTATCAGAATTCAGCAGATTGTTCCAGTGTTACATTTCTACAAACCATTGGATCCTGGTCCTAATTCATAGATCTGTCTTGAACCCTTTTCTATCATTTTTGTCAATCCTTCCCAATGGAACTTACTCCACACCTTTTTAAACCTGTAGGTTTGTAGTGCGGAAGGAGACCATTCAGTCCATCAGGTCTGTGTCTGCTTTTTCTAGAGCAATCCAAATCTAAATCCAAAATAAAAAGCAAAAGAACTGTGGATGCTGTAAATCAGGAACAAAAATAAAGTTGCTGGAAAAGCTCAGCAGGTCTGGCAGCATCTGTGGAGGAGAAAGCAGAGTTAACGTTTCGGGTCCGGTGACCCTTCCTCAGAACTGGAAAACCAAATCTAAATCTACTATCCAAAACTTTCTGCATAGATCTGGATATCTTTTCACGTCAAATATTTATCTAATTTTCCATTAAAGGTCTCTGTCTCAGCCATGCTGTGGGGGAAAGCAATCTAGGCTTCTGTAAGAATGCTTTGTAACGTTCCTCATTGTTCCTTTTGTGACAGTTTAAGTTAACAATTTCTGGTCACTGACTATGAAACAAAAGTAAATATTAATCTATCAAAATTCCTGTACAAATCTTTTGTTAACCTCTTCTGCTTCAATGAAAGTTGTCTTTGTACCTCAGGTCTGTCCTCATAGACTGTAGATTCTCAGTATTGACATCATCCTGACAAATCTAAACTGCATGCTTTCATTACTTCAATGACTAAAGCTACACTCAGAATAACTGTGGTCGAACAAATGTTTTGTAAAAATTCAACTTTGTTTCTTCATTCCTACATCCACTCCCTATTCATAAACCCCTAAACATTTTAAAAATATATTTATCTGCCTATACTCACACTTTCAGGGAATTATGTTCCAGAATTCCCTAAAACTCTATGTTTAACCATACAACTTAGTCTCAACTGAATGTTTACTTGCACTTACTGAGTTTCCTAGGAACCAAAAACTGCAGCAGAACTGACAGATTTGACTGCCTTTTTATGGACACCACTGAAAGCCAGTGGGCCAGTCAAAAAAATAATTTAAACGGTAATGGGCTGTTAGTCTTCAACTTGAGGTGGACTACCAAGGAGTACTAGATATATTATAGCTGTACACAGTTCTGGTTAGACATCATCTAGAATATTGCATTCAATCCTGGACATCTTGAAAAAGAATGCATTGACTTCAGAGGAAAGGCAGTACTGATTCACCAGAATGGAATGGTTAATTGCTACTAGGACAGCGAGTTTATTTAAGATGAGGTTGGATAATGTACCAAGGAGACTGTGGGGTGGCCTTCTTGAAAGGCATCAAGGTGTGCAGAAAGACTTACATCATTCAAATCTATGTAATGTTATGTTTTGAACTGTAATTATCTTCTGCAATAGTAGAATACAAACATTTGTTTCACTAATTGATCCATTTTCCTAACAGACCGTATTGATTTGTAACGCAATCGTTACAGTTACCTTCAATGTCCCTGTACCAACAAAGACCACAATCAGCTGTTCACCGGTAAGCAATCCATTTCTTTTCTTTTAGTTATTTCACATACAGGGACAGTGAACAGACAGAATGACATAATTACTGCCAGGTAAGGATAATCTCTGAAGATCGCCTATCTACACTTGAAAGTCTTTGGCATTACCATTGCCAAAACCCTCCAGTATCTTGGACTATGATTGACCAGAAACTCATTTAGACCAACCACATGAATCATGAGGCTGGGGCTTCTGTTATGAGTAGCTGAGCTCTTGAGTTCCCAAAGTCTTTCCACTGAAAAAGTGCAAGACAAGAGTGTAAGGATGGCTTCAGTTGCAATGACACACAAGAGGTTTGATAGCATCAAGTACATATCAGCCTGCCTGACTGGTACCTCTTTCCCAGGGTAAAAGATCAACTCCCTTCAACACCAGACGTTGTGGCAGCAGTACAGGAAATACACAGGAATGTAGGAGCAGGTGTAAGCCACTCAGCCCATCAAATTGCTCTGCCATTCAATTAGATCATGACTGATCATGTATCTCAACTCCACTTTCCTGTGCAGTATTCATATCCATTGATGTCATTATTCCCTTGAATCTTCTCAGTGATTGAGCTTTCATAGCTCTTTAAAGGCTCCCAAAGATTGGCCATACTCACATTGAAGAAAATCCTACCATCTCAGCCTTAAATAGTATATCCTTTACTCTGAGGCTGTATCTTGTTGCTTAGACACCCTTTGAGAATTTTATAGATTTCAGTGAGATCTCCAGTCATGAGAATACAGACCCACTTCCCTCAACATCTCCTCATAAGTAAATGACACTATTTGAGGTATTAGTCCAATGAACTTCCATTGCAATCTCTTTCTGGCAAATACGTTTTTCCTTAGATGAGGAGGCCAACATTGTACACAATTCTCCAGGTGTAGTCTCACCAAGATTCCTCACATCTGCAACAAAATATCTATACTTAAAGGCCCTTACGATGAAGTCAACATACCATTTGCCTTTTTTGTTGACTTGTTTCTGCATGTTAGTAGATAGTGACTCATGGACTAGGACATCCTTCTCCCTTTGCACACCAACACTTCTCAAGTCATTACCATTTTCAAAAATATTCTCTTTCCATTTGTTCCACCAAAGTGGATACCTTCACATTTATTCACGTTATGTTCTATCTGTTGTTCTTGCTCAGTCACAGCCTGTCTAAGAAGCCTTCTTGCACCCTCCTCATAACTTATATTTCCACCTAGTTTCATGTGGTCAGCAATTCTGGAAACATCACAATGTGTCCCCACATCCAAATTGTTTATTTAGCTTGTGAACAGCTGTAGATCTTTGCTGTATCCCACAGGAATAGGCTGTCATCTTGAGAATATGTTTATTCCTAGTCTCTGCTTCCTGTCTGTTAACAAGTTCTTAATCCATACTAGTACGTTAGTCCTACACCCATCTGCTGTAATTTTATTTACCAGCATCCTGCCCGGGACCTTATCAAAGGCCTTCTGAATATCTTAATCATTAGTTCTTCTCAATCTACATCCTCAAAAACTCGACAGGTTTGTCAAACATGATTTCCCTTTCATAAATTCCTGCTGACTCCAACTAATTTTACCAGTAGTTTCCAAATGTCTAGTTATCAAATCCTGTAAAATAGATTTTAAGATTTCCCTACTACTGACACCAAACTAAGAGGTCTCCATCACCCTCCATTTTTATTTGTTTTGATTTGATTTGTGATGCTTATTGTCACATGTTCCTAAGTACAGTGAAAAGCTTTGTTTACGAGCAGTGCAGATAGATCATAGGAAGCAAGGACATACATGTCACAGGGTGCGAAAAAATGAGACAGAAGCGTATAGGTTACATCGCAGAGACCGTGCACTAGGCAAGATCAACTTTAGCAAGGTCAGCATTATTTGAAGTTAGAGAGTCCCTTCATCTGGGAAGAAGCTATTCCTGAACCTGCTGGTGCATATGTTCAAGCTTCTGTATCTTCTGCCTGACAGAATGGGTTGTAGGAGATCATTACTGGGGTACAATGGGTCTTTGATGATATTGGTAGCCTTTCCGTGGCAGTGAGCTGTGTAAATAGAGTCCATGGATGGAAGGTGGACTTTCCCGATGTTCTGGGCTGTGCACACAACCTTCTGTAGTTTCTTACGGCCCTGGCAGAGCAGTAGCCATACCAGGCTGTTATGTACCCGGACAGTGCATCTGTAGAAGTTGGTGAGGGACCTTATGGACACACCAAATTTCCTGAGCTGCCTGAGGAAAAGGAGGCATTGCTGTGCCTTCTTGACTGTCGTATCTATGTGGGAAGTCCAGGACAGGGTTTTGGTTACTGTCACCCTGAGGAACTTGACACTCTCCACCCTCTGAACCTGAGCTCTGTTGATGTGAATGGAGGCTTGTTCTCCTTTCTTTCTGAAGTCAATGATCAGAGTTTTTTAGTTTTGTTGATGTTGAGAGACAGGTTGTTCTCATTGCACCTCGTCACCAAGCCCTCTATCTCCTTTCTGTATTTTGACTCATCGTTACTAGGTATCTATCCTACCATGATAGTGTTGTCAGCAAGCTTGTTAATGGCAGTTGTTTAGAATTTGGCAACACAGTCTTGATGTTACAATTGTTACTTTTGAGAATCTGTGCAGTTTGAAAAGATAAGGATCATGCAACAAATCATCGAGGATATTTTTTGCCAACATCGCTAAATCTATAACCTGGACAACACGGAATACCAAGGACACACTATGTATACCACAGGCAAGGCCAGCATTAATTCATCATCCCTTACTGACCTTGGGAAGATGTTGAAGGGTCTTGTTCTTGAATACTGAAGACCATGTAGTGAAGGTGCCCCCAAAGTGCTGTTATGTGGAGAGTTCCGAAATAATGACACAGTGTCAACAAAGAACCAGCTATTTGTTTCCAAATCTGGATAACTTGTGACTTGGAGTGGAATTGCAAAGTGATACTTTTCCCATGCAGCCGCTGGCTTTGCTCTTTATCACGAATTAGTGAAACCACCTCTAGACAAATGAAGAGGACCCATAAATATGGGAGCTGTTTAATGACAGTACAGACTGTACTTTGTGGATGGGTGTACGTGAATGTAACTGAATTCTCATATATCCTGCAAATATTTCAATGTATAAATAAATTAGAAACTTATACAGAGAGCAAAAAAACAGAGGATAGTTTACATGAGTCACAAGACACTGTTGGACAGATGCAAAGAGCAGTCAAACAAACCAAATGGACTATTGGTCTTTATCACAAGGGGCCGGAACACAAAGGGGAGGTGATTATTGCTATTGGTATAAAAACCAAAAGAACTGCAGATGCTGTAAATCAGAAACAAAAACAGAGATTGCTGGAAAAGCTCAGCAAGTCTAGCAGCATCTGTGAAGACAAATCAGAGTTAATGTTTTGGGTCTGGTGACCCCCCCCCTCAGAACTGGTTAACCCTGATTTCTCTTCACAGATGCTGCCAGACCTGCTGAGCTTTTCCAGCAATTTCTGTTTTTGATGCTGATTGTTTTGTTTGAGGTTGCGACTGGTGTACTGTTAGGTGGAGAGTTTTAGTCCCTGTAATTAAAAAGAATATAATGGCTTTTCAGGCAGTTCAAGAGAGATTCATGATTTATTCTTGGGCTAAAGGGATTGAACAGCTAAACATGCTAGGCCCTTATTCATCAGAGTTTAGAATTAGGAGTGGTGATCTTATTGAAACATATAAGATTTTGAGGGAGCTTGACAGGGTTGATGTTGAGAAGATGTTTCCACTTGTGGCGCAACCTCAAACTAAGGGACATAGCTACAGAATAAGGGATATGTATTTCAAACTGAGATGTGAAAGATTTCCTCCTCCCAGAGGACAATGGATGTCTGAAATTCTCAACCTCAGAAAGTTGAGGAGGCTAGACCAATGAACGTATTTGAAGAGTACTTAGATTTTTGAATTCTTGGGGAGTTGAGGGCTACAGTCTTATGATCTTAATGAACCATAATCTTAAAGAATGGCCTAATCCTGCTCTTATTTCTATCTTCTTATATTATCATGCTTCACTTGTATAGAACCTTGGTTTGAATCCCTCCAGATTACAGAACTCACTCTTTGACAGTGACTCTTCAAGGAAAGATATGTTGGACTTTACAGGGTGGGGATGATTACAGAAATGTTATCTGGGCTTAAATGGTCAAATAATGAGGATGGATTGCACAAACCTGGCTTATGGTCCCTTGAGTAGACAGATCTGGGAATAACCTAGTTGGGTTTGAAGGATTCAATCGGGTAGGGCATATAACTAGAAGTAACTTCCTGTGGTGAGAACAGTCAGGTATAAAAGGCATAATATTAAAATTGGAGCTGGTTCTTTAAGGGTGAAATCAGGAAGCAAGGGGTAGTGGCTAATCTAAAACTCTCTCACCCAAAAGGCCATGAGTACTTGGTTAAGAGCATCATGAGGTTTGGAGTTGAGTTAGAGATCAGTAATGAACAGCAGAGCAGGCTTGATTAGCAGAATAAATCCTCCCTGTCCCTTTGGGGGCTAGAGGAGGTTGGGATTTGAACCTGGTATGTTTAACTCCTGTGTTTTGCTTTTGCCTTTACAGCAGGATTGAGTGAGGAGTTTTGAAGAAGACATTGGCCAACAACAGATTAGGCAAAATGAACTGCCAAGAAAACCAGCTTTTGTCAAAACTTTCTTAAAACCATCAACATGGGACACAATGTAAATTTTATTGTAGAGAAGAAACATATGAAAATTAGTTTTAGACTATCCTGAAAGCTTTGTTTAAAATGAACAATTTAAAAACAATATTTACAAAATGAACTGTATTAGACTTTCCCTGTTTTCTTGAGGTCCTTTGTCAATCATCTAGACCAAGAGTAAGGAAAGATGTATAGTTCGACCGGTTACAGCTATTATTGTAAGTGTTCTCATAGGCAATCATTCAACTGGATTTTAAGCTGTGCGTGTCATTGTCTTATCTTACTACAATAAATTATAATCAACATGAAGCATCTATCTGTTTTATGTGGAACAGAAATAGCACCACCACTTACTTTCAAGAGCTAAATTAGCAGGTAAGCAAATTGACGGCATACTAAAGTGTCTTGTCCCACAGTCTTCACTGATATTAAATTGTTAATCTGTTATCTCTTCCAACCATCTCCCTGCAGTGCTAACTGTATAATGGCTGATGTCAACCCAGCCCTCATTCTGCCACTAATCAACCTCTTTCTTACCACTTGTTGCTGCTGCTTCTATTAATGATGTTAACTCTGCTCAGTAACTCCTCCCAGACAGTGCCATGAATCTCTGTTGCTTATCCAGTTCCCTCACCTTGCCACTGTGTAAGCCCTCCCTGAACCATATATTATTGATGACACTTTTACTGGTGTTAATCTAGTCCCTCATGCATTCATTAACTCCACATCCTCATATCCATTATTTCTTGTTGTGCTACATTGAGGCATTGGTATTATCGAGTTGGGAGTGATGCTTCAGAAGAGGCTAGGTTGTGCCAAGACTTTGCTATATTTCTGTAAAGTTTTCATGAGTCAAATAGCACTTCTCTGGTCTTCATATTCACTCATGAGTTCTGGATGTCGCTGGCTGGGCAAGCATTTATGAGCCATCCGTAGTTACTCGTTAGTTGGTAGTGAGCTGTTTTCGTGGACTGGTCCAATTCATTTGATATGTCAATGTCATTAGGGGGAGAGTTCCAGGATTTTTGCCCCAGCATAACATTGGCATGGGGTCGGGTAGTGCAAGGGTGAGGGGTTTTCAGATCCTGGGACAGGTTCGGGGAGAGGATAGGGATGGAGTGTGTGCTTTCGGGCCGGTGAGTTGGGGACAGTGTCGGGTCTTCCGCTGGGAATCTGGAGAGCCAAGCTGATTGGTTGGGAATTGCTGTGTCTTGACAGGTGGCGCTGAGGCTGGCAAATCGGGAATGTTATGTCTGGGGGTCAGGCCAGTAGTCATTGGGTACAGCCTACAGCCAGGGGGTGTCATGTCCAGGAAGAGTCAGGGGTGGTCAGTCTTGCAGCCAGAGGGTGTCAGCTGCTGATGGAGAGGGATCAGGAGGTTTATGTCAGGGAATCTGGTCATCCGGAGGTTACATTGTATTGGCGGCTAGGAATCTGAAGAATGTGTGGGATTGGGACAGTGAATAGGAAATCTACCATTGAGGTTAACAGTTACCTGGGAGTTAGAGTAGATTTTTAGTCATCTATCTTCTCCTAATAGCTTAACTGTGTTAGAACCATTTGAATTCATTGACTTTATTGGACTTTTCTACTGGATCCACATACAGCTGAAGTGCCATTGCACTCTCTTATTTCTGGGCAATTCTGATCATTCCACGCGCAGCTGCCCTCTACAATTCAGAAATAACTACCTGACCATTGGAATATCTGGGAATGCAGGCCCTTGTGATACTACGTAGTGACCAGCAGATGGCAGACTGTGACTAGTACATTAGTGAGAATCGTCCCTGGTTTCCACAGAGGGCTGTACGCCTGATTCAGAGGCACCATTCAGACAAAATTAAAGACTATTTCATTTCTAATTTTATGTTTGGGGACCGTGCTTAACCTCCTGTATGATGATTTATTCTAATGTTTATCCAATTTGTCCTGCTTGGTACGAGGAACTCCCACCAGGATAAAGTAACTGTGAATTATGCATTATTCTCTCTGTAAACCATTTGAACCCTTTGATTAAATTCCAGTCTGTAACTCATTCCTGGGTGTTCATTATGCTAAATATAAACTATATGAACTTGTATGTAAACCACTGCCTGTAACTCAATCCCAGGTATTCATTGCTCGACAGATAAACTATCTAAATTTCTCAATTAAATATCAGTCTTTAGCGGTCTCCTAGTGATCTATTTGTGCTCAATATAAACTCCACAGTTACGTTGCAATCTATAATTCCCTTCCAGGTGTACATTATTCCACATGTGAAAAATCTGAACCCTTTAGTTTTATGCTAGTCTGTAATTCCCTCTGAATATTTGTTAACGGATATGAATAAATAAAATACAAGTGACTGTATGCTTCTTACAAGCACTGTGATTGAAGCCTTGTTGTACTTCTGAAGGAGGTGCACTTAAACCTGCCGCCTATCTCATGCCAACTCTCCCTTAGTATATTGTAGAAAGATAAAGAATCGATTGGGAAGCTGCAGACCTACTATAACGTTGAGGTTGGTTACATATGGTTGAGCTCAGAGTGGGGGAAGAAGTTATGATTCTAGTCACTTTACAATGGAAACTGGGGTTGACAACAGGATCTGGTTGAGCTAAGATACCTATAATGGTTTGATGTTTGGATTCCATTGGATTCCATCCACTAGCTAGTTCCTACATAGCTAGTGTGTGATTTTGTAGGGCTGTACGTCAGCAAAGAAGAGGATGGGGACTTTAGGGGAGAAATATCTTGACTCGAACAATTTGGAACAACAGCTAGGGAGCTGAGGATGTAGATTTCACCCAACAGCTCATGTTATTTGTAGCCTGTTCCATTGCTTTGCTGCCTTGTAAGTTATTGAGTTATCATGGCCACACTTTCTAAGGCTTGGTTGTGTACTGGGCAGCTGCGATTTAATTCAATGGTAGATCATTTAAATCTCACTCCTTGGTGAATCATCAAAAATATATCACATTTTCTGGGACTTTATTTTATGAAGTGACATCTGTGGGGCTGAGGAATCTTATCACTTTTTCAATTGAGAGCATGTCATGCATCACTCAACAGTAGCAAACATGACAGGAACAAACTTTACTGGTGTGGCTTTATTTCCATCTCTGTCTCTTTCCTACATATCACCAGTCACTGTATTCAAAAAAGTTCATTACTTTTACAATATCGAGACACTTCTAAGAGATACAGCAATGTGCTAGACCAATGTGAAGAATGTCATTTTTCTTTCTATCAAACCTCTACAGTCTCTGTAGTTTCTGCAGGAGATCACACCACGAGCAACAATTTCCATTTGCTAAGTTGGAAGGAGTACTAGTAAATTGTTCATAGTTCATTCACCTTGAATGAATGTCTGAGGTGCTAGTGGCAAGGAAGGGTTGAAGTTAAAAGATAAGTTTTGTATCTCCTTAGTTTGCATAGGAAGGTGCCATGGGAAGAGGAGGTGATGTTGATGTTGATTATGAAGTGGAACAGGGTGGTGTGGAGGGAACAGCCCATTCAGAGCACAGGAAGGAGAAGATTTGTTCTTAACATCATGCTGGAGGTGAAAGCTATGGTAGACAATCTATTGAGTACAGAAGCTGGTGGGGTGGACCATGAAGATAAGGTAAACCCATTGTGATGCTGATGGAGGTGAAGGATTATGAGCAAAGTGTGGGAAATAGAATGGTCCTGGTTAATCACAATGGATGGGTAGCCTCAGTTGATGGCGATAGTAGGCATATCAGAGCCCTGAAAGATACCGTCAATTGAACAGACAAGATGGAGACATGAGAAACTTGAGAGAATGCAATGGATTCCTTTCAGGAAGTGGGTGGAAGGAAATGTAGTTGAGGAAGCCTTGGGAGTCCATGAACTTAAAGTGAAGATTGGAAATGGAGCTGAAGTGGTTGGGGAAGGGAAGAATCAGAAATGAACCATAAAATGGCAAGAGAAGGGTGGAAATTGAAAGCAGATCTGATGAAAATCCAGGTCAGCATGAGAATAAGCATCATTACAGTAACTGCTTGAGAGGTTTTGGCTATGATTTATAAGTAAGTGTTAAACATGGTAGAGTAATTGGGAAGAATACCTTGGATGGTGCCAGTTCTAACTTCAGACTCCACAGCAATCCACATTCCTGGATTAATAACAAAGAGAATATGAGTTAAATATCAACTCTCATAGTTTGAGGATTAGAATTCAATTGAGAGAAATATCAGGAAGTAATAAAATTAAAGTGACTGTGAAGCTGTCGGAGTGCTGGAAAAAGAGTCATTTCTGTAATACCTTTAGAGATGGGAATCTACTATTCTTACATGGTCTGGTCTACATGTGATACCAACCACAAACCGATGTCATTAACTCTGAGCACTTTTTATTCATTTGTAGAATTTGGACACCCTTGGCAAGGCCAGCATTTATTTCTCATCCCTAGTTCCCCTAAAGGATGTGGTAGTGAGCCTCTTTTTTGAATCACCTTGGTCCATTGTTCCAGCCAATCCGCAGGGCAAGATTCTCTAGTTTATTAAGTTTCCAGATGGGATAAACTAAATCATTCAGCTTCTGGGTGAGGAGGAATGAACTGACTCTTCTTTATTCATCCCCTGTAAGTGGGTTGCAACAAGATTAATTTAATAAAAAGGACCCCTTTCCTAGGGATACCTTTCTCCCAGACCAAAGGAATTTAGGTTTAAATAGGAGCCTGTTTAATCAGGCTTTCTTAAGTTAATAAGAGAGTGAATTGACTAGTTATTAAATGTGAGAAGCAATATTAATACAACACAGGCACACATGCTCAGATTAAAACTGAAGTAAAGGTGTATGGATCAGATTTTGAGTCATTTGTGAGAGGCAGATAGTAGAACATTGTGGCTGTTACATTGGATGGTATCAGTTGCATTGATGTTGGCAATTAAACAGTGGATTTTGAGATTTTTGACTTTGGAGGTTCATTGAAATTCCTAATTCTTTCATCAGTGGCTGTCTGATAGCACTTCTATTGAGGAAAAAGTCTTTTACCTTTCTTTATCTGCAGCGCATAGGCATTTAGTGGTTGTTCTCAAACTGTGACCTTAACTGACGTATTTGCTAAGATTTTAGCCCACTAACACATTGTTTAGGATTGCATCTCACTTTTAACCCCTGTGTTTTACCACAAACCTGGCAACAAGACTTAGCTCCCTGCTGGGCTGTGGTGTGGGAGGGATGATATATAGTCAATCCCTCATTATCTCTTATACACAGTGAAAATCCTGGAGAAACTCAGCAGGTCTGGCAGCATCTGTGCGGAGAGAAACAGAATATTGAGTCCAAGATGACGTTTCTTCAGAATTGTACTGAAGAAAAGTTTCATGATTGGCTAATCCAAATTTTAGTTTCTGGTCAACGGTACCTTCCAGGATGTTGGTAGTAGGGGATTCAGTGATGGAAGTATGGTTGAATATCAAAGGAAGATGATTAGAATCTCTTAGCTGGAGATAGTGTTGGGTATATCTGATTCAGTAATTCATATAATTTAGATGTATAGCGGTTAATTAGAACATAAATTTTACGTTTGACACTCAAGTAGTGACATATGAAAAATGAAAAAAACCTGATTACAAACCCAGTAAACAATCCCAAAACGAATGCAAATTAAACAAGCCTGCGTTAATTACAATTAAAAAGTAACCTGCATTTATCTTGCAAGTTCACAGTTGGAATGACAATGAATGACTTAGCCCTAAGTTTGTAATAATGCTAGAAGGTCTTTGGGGTTAGAATTGAAATAACCGTAGTTGCTGGGTGTAAGCTTTGAGCTCAGCAGACAGAAAAGAGAAACACTGCTAAGGGCTGAAAAGCATTCAGCCCATCAAACCTGCTCCATAATTTAGTAAGATATTGACTGATCTGTTCAGGCATTGAACTCCACATCCCCAACTATTTCTTGATTGTCTTACTAAATAGCCATCTATTTATGGCTTAAAAACTAATCATTGAACTGGAATGATCAGTGATCTAAGTGAAGGATCACTTCACTGGAAATAAGTAGAGAGGCCCTCAAGGCTTCAGAGAATAGCAGGAACAATGAGAGGAATGAAAGTGAATTCCCGAGTGCTGTGGCACATTTGCTCCCAGCCTAATAAGCAATCCAAGACTGTCTGTGTTTGTGGGAATAGGTGACAAATTTAAAATGAAAATAGAAATGTAGAGTTGAGGATTTAAGTTTAAAGTATAAGTGATAATGTTTCATTGTCTTTTCTATTTCAATGCACTAGTAGTTATTAACAATATTGTTGAGTTAGTAGTGCTGGCTCTGCTTAATTTAGTTTCATATATAATCATGTTTATTTTCATTTAAAATGTGGCATAACTTCTTCCAGTTGATCAAATTTCTCTTTAAATGTGAATGGTATCAATAGGCATTGTAACAATTGTCTGGCAAAACTGCTATTTGCCACTTACAATCCCAAGCCTGCAACGTGACTGCATCTTGCTACATGCAGACACAGCTTGCTTCACTCTTTGAGGAGTCATGAATGGTGCTGAATATTGTGCAATCATCATCCCCACTTCTGACCTTATGATGGAGAGAAGGTCATTGACAAGCAGCCAAAGATGGTTAGGCTTAGGACACTACCTTGAGGAATTTCTGCAGAAATGGCCCAGGACTGAGATTGATTGGCCTTCAATATCATACTGGCGTCTATGCCAATTGTGGCCATAATTTCTAAGATTACTTTTCTTGATCAGATTCAAATTCTGTGTTTGGATTTGATCTTACGACAAACATCAGCATGTGTGCTACGTATTACACCAACTTGTAGAGACTATTTCGCATAATTCCCAAAGAGTCCAGATTTTCTAGGACTTCTTAATGTTGCCTTGATGTTGAAGGCTGTCACTCTCACCTCACCCCTGGAATTCAACTCTTTTGCCAATGTTTGGACCAAGGTTGTAATTAGACTTGAAGCCAAGAGGCCTGAATGATGAGGCAGAGAGCAGGTAATTTGTTGAGTTAGTGCTGCTTGATCAAATGTTTGGATTGAATTTGTCCTGCTGCTTATGGACAGAGCATGCCAGGGACATTTTCCACTTTGTCTAGCTCTAATTGCATCATGCACTTCTGCTATTTACTACACCAGGCGGGCACCTCAGCTTTGTTAAAATAGGGTTGATCTGCTGGCTTGCCTACAATACTAGAATGAGCGACAAGTTGTCCATGAGGTTGTAGACTGTGGTTGAATAATTTTTTCTTGCTGCTGATGGCCCACAATACATCATAAATGTCTGTTATTGAGCTATTAGATCTGCTTATAATCTATCTCATGAAGCAGGGTGGTACGAATAGGGGAAGGAGTCTTTAATGTGAAGACTATCATGAATATAAAAACTCTTGTTAAGATCTTCATACGCAACAGTTAGATAAGTGAGCAGGAAGTCATTTTTCTCTTATGTCGGTTTTCTTATCATTGCTGCGCGTTCAGTTTTTCAGGCACTTGGTGCCCTGGGTCAGTAGCTGTGCTACCGAGCCACTCTTTTTGCTCGACATTAAAGACTCAGGATACATTATTTGCACTTGCACCCCTAGGTGCTTCATCTAAATTGTGTTCAATATTTCGAATTTCTGCAGTGCTCTTTAGAAAGCACCTTCCAAACACATAGATCATTACTATTTAGAAGGATAAGGGCAATAGATACATGGGAACACCACCACCTACAAGTTCCCTTCCAAGCCACTCACCATGTTGACTTGGAAGTATGGAGTTGGTCCTTCACTGTCACTGCCACAAAATCTTGGATCTCCTTCCCTAATGACATTGTTGAGGTACCTACAGCAAATACACTGCAGCAGCTTGAGAAGGCATCTCACTACCACCTTTTCATGGGCAATTAGGAGCAGGCAATAAAAAAAATGATGTCCACATTTTATGGACGAATAATAATTAAAAAAAAGAGAAGCATTGATTTTATCAGCTGAAGAGGGACAGTAAGTGGTAATCAGCCGGTAATTTCCTTATTCTGTTTGACCTGATGCCATGACACTTCAGAGGATCCAGTGTCAATGTTCAAAACTCTCACATTCTCTTCCTCCTGATTGTGTACCTCTATTTTGTTGCTGTGCCGGGTTTGTCCTGTTGATGGGACAGCATTGGGATAGTGATGAATGACTATGAATGACTGTGTTGTTGACCGTAAGGTTTGTGTGCAAGGTTATATTGTATGGGAGGTCTGTCAGAAAGCTGGAATTTGAATTAAGCCCCCAGATGTTGGTAAGGTGGAATTCTGGCATTGTGTATCTTTGCCAGCGCCAGTGATGGTGGTGAGATAAAAGGTACTGCAGCTGCTGGAGAATCCGAGATAACAAGCATGGGGCTGGATGAACACAGCAGGTCAAGCAGCATCATAGGAGCAGGAAAACTTGACATTTCGGGCCTAAACCCTTCATCAGAAAATCAGACACAGCTTGCTTCACTCTTTGAGGAGTCATGAATGGTGCTGAATATTGCGCAATCATCATCCCCACTTCTGACCCTATGATGGAGAGAAGGTCATTGACAAGCAGCCAAAGATGGTTAGGCTTAGGACACTACTTTGAGGAATTTCTGCAGAAATGGCCCAGGACTGAGACTGATTGGCCTTCAATATCATACTGGCGTCTATGCCAGTATTCATTTTCTGATGAAGGGTTTAGGCCCGAAATGTCAAGTTTTCCTGCTCCTATGATGCTGCTTGACCTGCTGTGTTCATCCAGCCCCATGCTTGTTATCCCAGTGATGGTGGTCCTCCAGTTTACTTAATTTTAGCTTTTCTGTCATAGTTTGATAGAACCCGATGGTTTACAAGACCATGTTAAGATCAACCTCATTGCTATGATTCTGGAGTCACAAATAGTTCAGACTGAGTGAGGAAGACAGATTTCCTATCCTAAAATGATGTCATATGAGTTCATTTTATGGTCGTCATAATTTCTAAGATTACTTTCCTTGATCAAATTTAAATTCCAAAGTGGGATTTGATTTTACGATTCCAGAATATTCATCCAGGCCTCTGCGTTATCAGTCCAGTGACATAACTGATGTCCTAACATTAGTTCTGAAGTGGCCAAATTG
Organism: Ginglymostoma cirratum; assembly: GCA_024137785.1. NCBI lineage: Eukaryota > Metazoa > Chordata > Chondrichthyes > Orectolobiformes > Ginglymostomatidae > Ginglymostoma > Ginglymostoma cirratum. The sequence goes on from JAHRHZ010000054.1 coordinate 1,707,743, forward strand.
TAGGCCATTCAGCCCCTTGATCCTGTTCCACTATTCAGTTAAATCTCAGATGGTCTGTACCTTACCCCAATTTTCCTGTGTATAATCAATTAAAAGGGAAGGTTTAGAGGGATATAGGCCAAACACAGGCAAATGGGACTAGTCAATGCAGTGTGGCACTAGAGGAAGACAGGAGGTCATCAGGGTTGGGGAGGGGGATGGGAGCTGGGAAATAAGTGGGGTGGGTGGGGCTGGGGAAGGTAGGTGTGATGGTGATAGGTGAAACAGGTAGGATTGGTCAGTGAGGTGGGTGGGGTGGTTAGGTGGGAAAGAAGATGGACAGGTTGTGTCAGGTCAAGGAGGTGGGGATGAGAGGGAGCATTAGTCCTGGAATGAGGCCAGGGCTGGGAGGTTTTGAAACTGGTGAATTCTATGTTGAGACCATTGGGCTGTAAGCTCCTGAGGTGAAATATGAGGTGTTGCTCCTCCTGTTTGCATGTCATTGTGTCACTGGAGGAGGCCCAGGATGGACATGTTGCCAACGGAATGGGAGGCGGAGTTGAAATGGTTGGCAACTGGAATTTGTTGTTGATTATAATGTACAGAGAACAGATGCTCCGCAAATCGGTCACCGAGTCTGCGCATGGTCTCACCGATGTAGAGGAGACCACATCAGGATCAACAGATACAGTAGACCAGGTTGGAGGATGTACAGGTGAATCCCTGTCAGATTTGGAATGATTGAACAGATGTGAGAGGGGAGGTGTAGGGGCTAGTGTAGCAACTCCTGCGGTTACAGGGAAAGGTGCTGGGGGTGGTGGGGTTGGTAGGGAGTGTGGAGCGGATGAGGGAGTCACAGTGTGAGTGGTCTTTATGCAAGACAGATAGGTGTGGGGAGGGAAATATCTCTTTGGTGGTGGGGTCAGATTGCAGGTGGCGGTAGTTGCGGAGAAATATACTCTGGATGCAGAGGTTGGTGGGATGATACATGAACTAGTGGGACTAGTTCAGTTTAGGACACCTAGACGACATGGATGAGTTGGGCTGAAGGGTTTGTTTCCATGCTGTATGACTATGACACTGTAACAGTAATAAAAAATGTTGACCCCAAATTTTAATATTTTAGAAGAAGAACACAGAATATTTCTGGACATATTGAATTTTAATTATGATTCTTTTCTTATTAAAAGGGCATACAGTCAAAAGATGATTTCAGTTAAATTCAGTGTTGTCTGAAGAGAGAGAACCTGAAATGTCACAGCTGATGAGTTGTCAAAGAAACTTCATTGGCCACATGGGTGACAAAAAAAAAGAAATTTTAAGGTTCACTGTGAATTATACTAAAAGGATGTTCAGTGGATGAGCAGTGGCAGATGTTTAAGCTGATATTTCAGAACATTCAACAAAAATGTATTCTGGTCTAAAGGAAAGATCTGATGAAAAAGATAAACCACTGTGGTAACTAATGCAGCTCAAGAGAGTATCCAATCAAAAACTAAGGCATACAATCCAGCAAGAACTGAAATTGTTTTAGAACCAGCCACAGATGATTAAGAATCCAATAAAACGGGCGAAAATGGCAAGAAATATAAACACAAACAGCAAGAGTTTCTATGGGTATGTGAAAAATGAATAACTGAAGTGAATTTGAGACAATGCAGAACAGGTAGATAATTTTGCATCAGTCTTCATGTTGGAGAACATTGTAAGTATTCCAGAGATATCAAATAAGCAATGTGGTAATAGGATGAAAGAACTTGTCACGGTCTACATCACGAGGGAGGAAGAATTTGACAAACTAATGGGATTAATAGCAGATAATTAATTAGGACCTGATGGCCCACATCCAAGGGTTTGAAAGGAAATGGCTGAAGACATGTGAAAGCATTGGTCAAAATATTCCAGACTCACTGGATTCTGGAAGCATTCCAGCAGATTGGAAAACCATTAATGTGATGCCTGGTTCAAGAAGGGAGGGAGACAGAAAACAAAGAAATTATAGGTCAGTTAGCCTAACAAATATATCATTGGGAAATGTTAGAGCCCATTATTAAGGAAGAAATAGCAGAGCATTGAGAGAAACACAATCAAACAGAGTCAACATGATTTTATGGAAGGAAAATCAATTCTGCAAGAGTTCTTGGTAGAGTTGTTACAGGGGAGCTGGTATATGGACTATATTTGGATTTTCATACAGCACTCAAAAAGTTACAACTTTTGTGGTATTGGGGGAATGGATTTAGGATTGTTTTACACACAGAAAATTGGCATAACATTAGTCAGCCTTGCACAGTCAGTGCTACATGTGAGCAGAAAGAAGATGAAATCTTCTTCTGTGATTGACCTCTATTGCAGTCTTTCAACTATATTTATATTAGTTTAAAGCTCCCAATAATACCTCACTTCAATTCTGTTTCTGAGTCCTTTGTAACTGCCAGGATATTGAGAGTGGGAGATTCAGTGCTGGTAATTCTGCTGAATTTCAATGGATGAGTAATTTGAGACGTGTCATGTAATAAGCATAGCACTCTTAGGAGGAACAGGAACTTTGGACATGTTGTTCAATGCTCTGTGATAGTGGTGGTGTCCTCACATCATTCTGCCATATTTACTAGAATCATTGTTAAGATTGATTGCTATGGTTAGCGAACAATTTCCTTATCATTGTATCATGCAACTATCAGGATGACAAAAGCCAAGCTAAGTCGAGCATGGGCTTTTGTCATCAAGCAATTTTTCTACTAAGATCAGGTCACTGCCCATTATAGAGGACATTTCCTGAGTTGTGTTCTGTTTTGTCTTTCTGTTTCTACAGTCAGTTGCCTTTGTTGTTTAATGACTTAGATTTAGTTTTAGGTTTTATTGTTGTGTGTACTCAAGAATACAGTGAAAAGTGTACAATGCCACCACACATGGTGCCATCTTAGATACGAAGTACCTAGGTACAAAATCTTAGTTACGGAAGTAGAAAAATAAAGATATAAGTTTAAAAAAGTCCAGCACTACAGTCTTCTTAGTATAAAATTGGAAAAGGAAAGAAATAAAGAAATAAACATCAAAGTCCTTTCCTAAGCCAATGGGTGTGTAGATGCTCCAAGCTGGGCTTTCCCCAAGAGGGCTCACTCTGTCCTGTACTGGACATATTTTCACCCGCACTGGGCTAAAACTTGCTTGTGATTACCAGCTGCCTTTTCTGCTGACTGCCGCCGCTGACTTCCAGTGGGCTCGCCAGGCTTTGGCACCACTCGTGAGGCCTTAGCTACAGCCGTCGTTTTGCCACTGACTTCTGCTGCTGCCATCCTTCGCCACCGACTACAGCCGCCACCACCTTTAGCCGCTGACTGTCTCCACTGCCATCCGGGCTCGCGCTGGGCCCCAGGCCCTGCCACACTCCGTTGCCATGTTAGCCGCCTCAGTGCAGAGTGCTGCTCTGATTCAACGCCAATGGAGCCATGATACTGCCGATCGCGACCAGCTGCCTTGTGGCCCTCTGTCAAATTTCCCCAGCCGCTGCTGTCACTGCCTCACGGTTGAGCTCTAAATGCTAGAGGACTAAAAGAAAGAAAGAGAAAAGGTGAGTAAAGAAGAAAGAAAAGGAAAAAAAGCTGTTGGAATGTACAAGCTCTGGTGAGGAGCCCTACTCCACCACCATCTTGAGTTGAGAGCTGTTTAAACGTGTTAAGTGTCAAGTGGAGTATAGTTCACCTTTAAAAGATGCAAAACTCCATATAGTGCTCTGTGAAAGTCCATGTACAGAACGTCGACTGAATGTTTCTCCTACGCAAACTTACTTACCTCCTCAAAGAATTCCATTAGCTTCGTGACGCATGACAAATTGCTTCTAATCTATGCCAAGTACTCCTTATGGCATTTGCACACTTTAGATAAACATTGATTATATCTTGGACAATATTCTCAAGCATTTTCTTTGATACAGATTCTAGATAAATTTGCCTATTACTTCCCAATTAAAGTTTAAGTCCTTTTTGGGATAATTGGGGAACACGGTTAATCTTAATATACAAAAAATGCACTAAGAAAAGTGAAAGAAGTAAAAGAGAAAATAAAGATAGCAGTAAAGGTAGAAAGGAGGAAATAATTTTTATTTAAAGAGTAACCCTGCAATGTCTTCATGACAAATTAAATACTACATTTGAAATCTAATTGCTGCATAAAACAGGAAAATGCGACAGATGATACATCCTGAATAAACGCTCATCAATGATAGTGAAATAAATGACAAGATGTTCTCTCCTTCATGACATTGGTTTTGTGATAAACGTTGGGCAGGATAATGGGAAAATGATCTTATTCTTATAGAATTATAAAATCCCTATAGTGTGAAAGCAGGTCATTCGGCCCATTGAGCCCACACCCATCCTGTAGGGAGCATCCCTCCAGGACCCACTCCCCTACCCTATCCCTGTAACCCTGCATTTCCCATGGCTAATCCACCTAACCTGTACATCCCTGGACACTATGGGTAATTTACCACGGCCAATTTGTTTTCAATTATTTGTTCATGAGATGTGAGCATCACTGGCCAGACCATTCCCTAATTACACTTCAGAAGATGATGGTGAGCTGTTTTCTTGAATTATTGCAGTTCATTTCATGTAGGGCACCCACAGTTTTGTCAGGAAGGAAGTTCCAGTATTTCAACCAAGTCACACTGAAGGAACAGCAATGTAGTTCAATTCAACATGGTATATGGCTTGGAGGGAAATTGCAGGTGATGAAGTTCCTGTGTATATGTTGCCTCTGAGAAAGGCTGTGAGTTTGGAAGGTGCTTTTTAAGGGTCCTGGTGAGTTGCTACAGTGCATCATGTAGAACACACACACACACACACACACACACACACACACACACACACACACA
>JAHRHZ010000054.1:1712610-1738019 GCA_024137785.1 Ginglymostoma cirratum
ACACACACACACACACACACACACACACACACACACACACACACACACGGCTGCCACTGTGTATCAGTGATAGAGGGAGTGAATGTTGAACTTGGTATTTGTGTGTCATTGAAGTGGACTGCTTTGTCCTAGATGATATTGATCTCCTTGAGTGTTGTTGAAGTTGCACTCATCCAGGCAAATGGAGAATACTGCATCATACTCCTGATCTATGCATTGTAGAAGGGGAACAGGCTTTGGAAAGTTAAGAGGTAAGTTACTTGCCACAGAATTCCTAGACTCTTATATGCTTTTGTAGCCACAGTATTGATATGGTTATTTATCAAGTTTAATTTCTGGTCAATGGTAACCTCAGCATAATGGAATTGATCGTTAGGGATTCAGCAATGGTAATTCCATTGGATGTTCAGAGGAGATGGTTAAATTTCCTTTTGTTGGAGGTCATCATTGCTTAGCACCTATCTGACACAAATAGTACTTGCCACTTATCAGTCAAATAATGGATGTTGGAGGATGGGGACATTTGTGGATCCTCTTCCTGCAGTGGATTTTTTACTTGTCCACCTTCATTCATGGCTGGCTGAGGCAGGATTGCTGAGTTTATAACAGAATCATTAGCATTGGGATTGCTTAGCTCTGTCTATCGCATGTTGCTTCGCTTGTTTCAGAAGCAAGTAGTTCTGTATTGCAGTTTCACCTAGTTGATATTTCAGTTTTAGCTTTGCTATTGGCATGTCCTGCTGCATTGTTCATTGAACCAGGCTTGAACTTTTCGTTTGATGGTAATGGTAGAGTGGGAAGAACACCAAGCTACTAGGTTACAGATTGAGATTGAATACAAATCTGCTGCTCCTGATGGCCCACAGTGTCTCATGGGTGCCCAATTTTGAGTTGCTAGATCTGTTAGAAGTTTGTCCCATAAAGCCTTGTAGTTGTACCCCACAATACAATGGAGAGTATCTTTATTGTGAAGATGGGGCTTTGTCTGTGCTAGAATAACCACTTTGACCAAACCTATCATGGAGAAATGCAACAGGTATATTGTGTAGAAAGGTCAAATAGTTTATTTTTTCCCCTCTTCTTGTTTCTTTCCCCACCAGCTGTAAAACTGGTCCAGCAGTTATGTCGTTTGGGATTCTGTCAATAGTGGAGCTACTGAGCTACTGTTGGTGATGGACATCGATGACCCCCACCTAAAGAATATTCTGAGCTTGTTCTACCCCTCAGTGCTTCTTTCAATTGATGCTCAACTGGAGGGGAGATGGTTGGTTGTAATTAGCAGTAGGTTTCATTGGCCCTGTTTGAACTGTTACCGTGAGCCTTCACGGGGTCCAGAGTCGGTGATAAGGACACCTAAAGCAACTCCTTCCTGAGTGTAAAACCCTGTGTCACCAGCTCTGCTGGGTCTGTCCTGTCAGGGATCATGATGGGGTTTCTGGGTTATTATACATAAGGTATGACTGTGTAAGGCTGTTTCTTGACTAAATTACGGGGAAGCTCTTCCAATTTTCACAGAAGCTCCTAGAAGACAAGAAGACTTTGCAGAGATAAGTTTGCTATTGTCATTTCTGGTGCTTAGGTTGATTATGTGTTGTGCATCTTGTCCAAGATCTTCTAGACTATGTAGTGGATTAATACAACTAAGTAGGTTTGGATCTTTTCTATTCACCTGAGAGGACAGACAGGGGATCAGTTTAACTTCTAGTCCAAAAGATCACACCAAGAACAGTGCAACCCTCTCTTGATATTGCACTGAATTGTCAGACTGGAGTATGGGCTCTCTCCTCACAGTGTGACTCAGAGAATGCAAATTCTGCCACTGAGCTTTGGCTGACACAATATAGTGCAATGTAATTAAAGGTCAGGACAAATATTTATACAGATGAGTATGCCAGACCCAAAATTCACTCAACCAGATACAAGACGCTAGACTCAACTATTCCAACACGCTGCTGGCTGATGTCCCACATTCTACCCTCCATAAACCTGAGGATGCTGCCATGTCTTAACTTGCAGCAAGTCTGTTCCACAATAATGCTGATGTTTGCTGACCCACATTGGCTTCTGGCCAAGCAATGCTTTGATTTTAAAACTCTGAACATTGATTCCAAATACCTCCATGGCCTCATATTCTCTCTTTTTCCATAATCTTCCCCACGCCCATGCCCTCTCAGGTATTTGTGCTGGCCTCTTGTTTATTCCAAATGATAATTGGTTTATTAATTGTGGCTATGCTTTCAGTAGTTTACTCACCAAGCTTTGGACTTTGTCTCCTGCTTCTCTACACCTCTTTACCTCACATTCCTTCTTTAAAACACTTCCTAAAACCTACTTCTTTGACCAAGCTTTTTGTAGATTAGTAGTACAGAAATGGATTGCATTAGGATGACTGCTGAAGTAGCCTGGAGTCTCTGATGTTGGTAATGGGGGACTGAATCCACCTGAGACCCCACGCAGCAATAAAATAGTCCCTGTCCACTCTGTAAGCTCCAGACAGCAATTCTGTCAGCCTACATCTGAGCTGGATTTTGGTGAAGTGTCTTACATCTCTATGAAAATTTCTGCATCCTGATCCACCATGCCCTGAAGAGACTGCAGCTTTTAAAAGGGAACTGAATTTCCCAGTTGTTCATGGAAACAACCAAAGGACAAGACTTTACATTTTATGGCTTTTGCAGTAACAAGTAAACTAAAATCAGCAGAAGTTAAACATTACTCAATAGGCAACTCATCACTCAATTGGCAATTAACTCAATGGATGACCAAACAAAAGGAACTTTCACATTAACTGACTAATACAACCAAGATATGTCTTACGACTCTATTCGATACATACTGCACATCTGGAAGATATAAAGCATTAAAAGAGTGTGTCCCAGGGTTATTCCCAGCTTTTCAGTAGTTTCATGTCTTCCTGCCATGCAAGCTGTTTCTTCCAATGTCCTTTGAAAGTCACTCTACTCAGCCTGATTTCCAGATCTGACTCCAACCAGCAGGGCCCATCCCAGTGACTCATTGTTCTTACAGGCAAAGTTCCAGTTTCATTCCTAAAGGACACAAATAGCTTTACTCATTGTTTTTTAAATCTCCAGAAAAAGCTCATCTGTACATTCTTCTTCTGTTTGAAAAGAGAACCAGCTCTTACCAGCATTAGATTTTTACAAACACAAAAAACCCTTTCCCTGCATGTCACAGCAGCAACGGCGCTGACTCTCTTTCACAGTGACTACGTATCTGCCTCCAAAAACAGCGGTCCCTTTTTCTGTGTCAAGGTGTGATTTTCAAAAGTTTCAGTCTTGGATCTCTTTCTTCATGATTACCAGATCCCAAGGGCCTTGTATCCAGGCAGGAATTAATACAACCATCATTTCCTATATCCAGAACATTCAGTTTCCTTTTAAGTTAAAGGAGACATTTTAAAACATCAACATCTAGTCAACGTTTACATTATTAATTACCTGTACAAAAACTTAAGTATCCCCACATTGAGCTTATCAGTGTGGAATACCCTATAGCTTATTTAGTCAACGGTAAAACTAATCCAGGAGTGCTTTGAATTATTTTGCAAGATGTGCTTTACCAGTCTCTATAAATGATAGAGTTTTAACTGGCTATAAAATTTCCTCACTGTCCATAACATTGATTTCATATACCCATCATTGCATATTGCTGATAATCAATATTGCAAAGTTGCAGAATGTCATTATTCCCAGTACGTTTTACCCTTCTTGATATGTCACCTCCATCTCCTAACCTTCCTGTCATCTCCATCAGTTTCTTCTTCTTGTTGAAATTTATTGAATTGTGATTTAACCTTTTATGATAATGCACATTTTAATTTTTCCCCTGGCCACTAAGCTTATAATTCAATACTTCAGTTCACCCTGACCCCCCCTCTCATTTCCCATTTTCCTTTTGCCACAGTGGGTAATTATTTTCCAGGGCAATTTTATTCCTTCTGACATTCTATTATTTGTATGTTCAAGGTCGTGACGTAAAAGCGTTTAATTGCATTGTGGATTTCAATAATGGCTGGAGTTTTGCCTTGTGGAGGGGGCTTTGGGTGGGTGGATTTTGGGCTGGGACTCCAATGCTTTTCAACTTCTGGACAATTTTCCCAGTGAAGTTCTCTCAACAGCAATGGTCCATGGCTGGTTCTTAACAGAGCGTTTCACTTGATTCTAGATAAGCATTGACACTTTCTCAACATAGCATGGCACCTCCAATGTGTCAGAAACCTAGCATTCCATTGGAGGCAGTCTTAAAGCAAGGACTCAGAGCATCGCCATCAGAATAGCTGTACAATGGCAACACATCCGCAGGAGTCATTCTTCATGCACACTGATCTCCAGAATGGCTCTGGCTATTATTCAAAGGATGCTCTTTGTATTAGATAATTGACTTCATTTTACTGTTTGCTGTGGTTCTCCAATTTCCTGAGCAGTGCTTCCCTTTCCTAAAGTGTCAGTCAGTTAATCATTCTGGCCTGTCTCATTAGTCATCCTGCACTTGTGTCCTCCACTGGGTTTGATGATGAATGCAGCAACACATGTTAATTGGCCACCTCTCATAACCTTAGGCAAGTGAGGATGTAACTGAAACCCCGGGGCCTGATGACAGATTATCAACTTCAATTGGAAAATCCTGCTCCTAGTATCTGATTCATTTAAAAAAAAATCAACTTTTTCTGTATCCTTTAAACTAAGAGATGACGGTTTTAGTAGATTGAGTCACTTTTCATTTCTGTCAACCTGTGAAGTCCTGCTTGGTAAATGCAATATGCATTGGGGTATTTGGAAAGTCCAAATGCAATTTATCAGAGTCAGCTTGGTTTCCTGAAGGATAACTCATGTTTGTAAATTTGCTAGAGTTTTTCAAAGATGTCACAACCAAGTGAATAATGCGGGTTCTGTTGATGTAGTGTATCTGGGCTTCTACAAGGCATTTGATAAGGTGCCACACCGAAGGTAAGTAAATAAAGAAAGATCATATTGGGTGGAGTAATATATGAGCTTGGATAGAGAATTGACCTACTAACATAAAGTAGAGAGCCAGGATAAATGAGTCTTTCTCTGGCTGGTAAGCTGTCATTAGAGGGGTGCTACAGGGTTTGGACCTCATGCCCCAATTACTTACAATCTACGTCAATAACTTGGATGTAGGGACGGAAGGCTCTAAAGCCAAATTTGCACATGACAGTACAATAAGTGGGAAAATTTGTTTCAATGAAGAAATAAAAAAAAACCAAGAGAAATGGATAGGTTAGGTGAATAGGCCAAAATTTGGTGGATGAAATTTAACATGGAAAAGTGTGAGGTTAAACATTTTCACACAAGGAATGCAAAGGGAAGTTCAAAATTAAATGGAGGGAAACTTCAGAGTACTTTGGAGTATAAAAACTAGCAGCTTATAAGGAGGGGAAATAGAATGTTATCATTTATTGCTAAAGGAGTAGAATATAAAAGTAAGGACATGTCATTGTAAATGTACGAGGAATGGGTGAGACCGCATCTGGAATACTGAGTACAGATCTGGTTCCCTTACTTGAGGAAGGATGCACTTGCATTGGAGGCAGTTCAGAGAGGGTCACTCATTCAATGTCAGAGATGAAAAGCTTGCTTTCTGAGGAGAAATTGAACAATTTAGGCCTAAGCTGTCTCTGGGGTTGAGAAGAATGAGAGGAGATCTATTTGAGGTATATAACGTGCAAAAAGGAATTGACAAAGTAGATATGGAGTGGATGTTTCTCCTTGTGGGGCAACTTAGAACAAAATGTCATAGTTTTAGGATAAATGGTGGCAGATTTAAACAGAGATGAAGAAGAATTACTTCTCTCAAAAGGTTGTGATTTGTGGAATTCATTACCTGTAGAGTGCAGCGGAAGCCAGGACACAATATATTTAAAGAGGAGATAGACCAATTTTTAATTAGTCATGGGCTAAAGGGTTATGGGAGTGGGCAGAAAAATGGAGTTGAGGCCAAGATGAGATGAGCCATGATTGAATTAAATGGCACAGCAGGCTTGAGGACCTGAGTTGCATCGCCAGCTCCTAGTTCTTACGTCCTTATTAAACACAAAGTTTAGATCTCCATCTACACTACCCAAATACACAGTCAATTTGGTAACAGAGGCTAATATGATCATTTTAAAATAAATTAAAATCTTTGTGAGTATACTTTCAATATCTCATTGTCTTCACTGTGAGATTCTATGCATGATCTACAGCAACATCTTCCCACTGAGTAATCCCATGGATTACTGTGAGGTGACGAGTTTTCAGCTATTGTCTGCTCTTTCAAAGAAACCTACAGTTTTGAGCTCCCGTCTTAGGCGAGCCTGACTCTTTACCTATTCCACACTGTGACTTTAAATGTCCCAGAAACGCTTCATCTATAACTAACTACATGCAGCAAATGCTGTTTTGTTAGATTTTAAGATGCAAAATATAAGTAATTTGAGACATATCGGGTGATCAGCCCTGCTTCTTCTAATCTTCTCAGCTGCACAGCAATCCCAGAAGTTTCTTCACTGGCTGAGCACAAGTCAGCTCCATTAAGTTATTCTACACATGTAGCTCATTCACAAAATTTGAAGGGTCTGCATACTGAAACTAAAAAAAACACACACAACAGAAAAAAAAACAGCAAAAGGAATGTTGGTGGTAATTGCAGAATGCTTGAGAAAAATCAAGTGACCTTAGACCAATGGTTGTCAGAGCTTCCCAACTGTTCCCTGTTTTGCTTTAATAGTGAAAGAACATTTTTAACAACAATCTGAAAGGGAGAGAGGATCCAGTGTTGTGTATCATCTGAAAATAACACACCATTTAGAGAGGTACGGTTTGATAAGGGATATGGCTTTGTTAGAGGGAAGTTATGTCTGACAAAAGTGGTTGAATTTTTCAAGGAGGTGACCAAGTGGGTGGATGAGGGCAATGCAGTTGATACAGTTTATATGGATTTCAGTATGGCCTTTGACAAAGTCCCCCATGGGAGACTGATAAAGAAGGCAAAAACACATGGGATTCAGGATAACTTGGCAACTCATTTCCAAAATTGGCTTAGTGGCAGGAGAGAGAGGATAGTGGTAGAAGGCTGTTTATATGACTTGAAGCTGGTGTCCAGTGGTATTGGTCCAGGGACCAATATTGGGTTCCTCATTGTTTGTGATATATATAGATGATAAATGTGGGAATGTAGGGGGAAGAGATGATAGGTAAATTTGTGGATGACAGGAGGATTTGTTGGGTGGTTTACAGTGAGGAAGAATGTCTTAGGGTTACAGGAAGCTATAATCAGATTGTTCAGATGGGCAGAGCAGGCTCCTTTGAAACACCTGTCAATCCTGTGATGTCTATCACTTAGAAGGACAGGGCAACAGATGCATGGAAGCACCATCACTTGCACATTTCCTGTCAACTCACACATTATACTGACTGGAAGCCATATCAATGGCACAGCATCAAAATCCTCAACTTACTCTCTGTCAGCTCTGTAAGTGCCCTTACACTGCAGCAACACCAGAAGTTCCTGAAAACAGCTCACCAATACCCTTTCGAGAGCAACTAAGGATGGGAAATAAAGGTTGGACTTGCCAGGATGTCTGCATCCTAAGATGAATAAATCAAAGCTAGCAGGGACATAGATAACATTGCCATTGATATTAATTAATTTGTTTATAGATATTGATAAAGAGCAAAATGGACAAACACACTAATGAGTAATGAATAAGTAACAGCTCGCAAATAGTTAAAGGATAGGCAGACAGATGGATTCATTAAGGAGATAGGTGAGCAGCTATATCCAGGAAATAAAAACTTCATAAAATCTAAGCAGTAGGAACAGGAGTAAGCTATTCAACCCCTTGAGCCTGCTCCCCTCCATTCAATAGGATCATGGCTGATCTGATCTTCCTCAAATCCACTTTTCTGCCCTTTCACTGTAACTGTTGATTCATCTACTGATCAAAATGATCTATCTGTCTCAGCCTTGAATATACACAACAATGCTACACCCACAGCTCTCCGTGGCAAGTAGTTCCAAAGACTCACAACACTCTGAGAAAAGAAGTTCCTCCTCATATCAGTTTTAAATTGGCATGCATTCAGGTAGGCTCAAAGTCATATGGCATGAACCAAATCATAGGAAAAATAATATAAACCCAGCAGACGGGGTGGTAAGGTTGCTGGGGAGACTCACCTTTTACAGCTGCACTACCAGTTCATGGCTTGGCAGAGCCACATTTTCATATGAGTTCAAGTGCAGTATCTCAAGTGTAAGGGAATGATGGACCTGTGGAAATGATGCTGGCAAAGAGCATGAAGCTCTATCTCAGTGTTAGGGGTTTGGAACATGATAGAAAGTTTGGAACCCTTGCATCCTTCAGCTTAGAAGGTGTTATAGAAAGATGAAATACTAAATCCAATAAGAAATCTTAAAATGATGCATTATATTGAGTTAAACTCTGATCGCAAACTGATAAAAGGAAATCCAAGCTAGTCTCAGGAAGCACCGAGAATTTACTGTAGGTAGGTGAAACACAGAGACCAGTCTCTTCAATCTGACTTCTCACTACTGAGACTCAATACATTTATCTACAGAGTACACTGCACATATACAAGAGCAGACACTGATCAGTACAGTACCAGGTTAGAATGTGGCAGTGAGCACTGAGGGACTGTATAGTCTCAGGTGTAGGGGAGTTGTCACCTTTTACTGAGCACGTACTGTATTGAAGCTATACAGGAGCTTATAGTGAGACACCCACACACACAAGCCGTATAGCATGAGGCAAGAATTAATGGTTTCGGATTTTTCAGTGTACTATATAATTTTTGCCCTCCTAATCCATCGCACTATTATCAGTGTAATCTGTTAATAATAAAAATATATGATCCTAGAGCATTCTGTAATAATTCCTAGAATAGTTTTTTTCTTTAAATTGCTTGCATGTTGCATTTCTGCTGTTTATCTGGGACTAGATATTGACTGCCAAGTGAAAACTCAATAGATTCCAGCAGGAGTCAGGAAACCATCCTGTGGTGAGAGACTGGAGATCATTGCATGTTTGAGGAGGGACTGAGCTGGAGAGCCATTATATTGCATTTTTAAAATATTTCCTCCCCCCCCACCCCCACCACACCAAAACACACACAACCTCAATCACAAGTTATGTAGAAACTGCTCCAATTGTTGGCAACTCACCCTTTGGACTTCCTCAACTGCATCTCTGATACTTACAACACGCACACAGTAGACGGAGAAGTGGACATTATTTAATTTGATTCTATAGTTCCTAGGCTCATTGCTGGTGAGCAAGAGCGCTGACAAAGAGGATTGAAGTGGATAAGAAGCGTTGGAATGTTGGAACTAAATGTACATGTGTGTGTTATATTTGAAACTATTTCAAACAAAGTTGAAAGGACCTTTCTTTAAATAGAACTCTCAATTGATAGGACTTTTAAATTGCTGTTCAATTTAGAGAAAATGAACTGCTCCAAGACTCAGGAGAATGTGACAGTGGCAGAAAGTGGATGTTGAAACTGACATGAAACTTAACGCGGTGATATTAACACACTAGTGTTTTCTTTCTCCCTTCGTTGAAAGCCTGGAATCGTCAGGAGGAAACTGCAGAAAATGCCTGATGTGACAACACAGAAACCGCTAGCCTAGGATTTTAATTCCTTTCTTGTCGTTGGGGAAGATCCAAAGGAGAACAGGAATACAGGCTGGGGGATGGTGTTAATAAGCAACTTAAATTCTGTCATATGGATGTGATTTTTTTGTTACTGTTGCTCTGTAACTAGCATTCACAGAAACTCAAAAATCAGCTCAGCACACTCCGCTCCCTTCACAACTGAAGGAAGAAAAAGTTAGCGAGAGTTTCAATTGGATTTTGGTTTTGTTGGGGGTGGGTGGTGTGGTATAAGGGGTGGGGGGGGGAGTGGGAGGTGGGCTGTGGGGGACGTGTGGGGACGGACTCGAGGATTCGATGCTGCCGCCGATGAGGGGAGAGAGGAGAGAGTTTGAAACAAGCAATTTGAAAAGTGGATGAAGAGGAAGGAGGTGGGCTGATAGCGCCCGCTGCCAGACATGGGAGCCGCCACCGTCTCCAGCAGCCTGGGGGTCCTCCTGTACTGCTCGGTTCTCAGCTGTGTCTACGCTCTGGTGAGTGTGTCTCTACTCCCTGAGAGAAGTGCCCCTGTTTAACTGATATGCGTACCGATTAATTTACTGGGTTATTCCGGCTCGGACATACCATAAATTTCCTATTCCACCTTCCAGTGTTTTAGTTAGGTCTCTGTATTATGGGTTATTTATGTAGGATGGATCAATTATATGAATGTGCTCCGGGACTGAGAGACAAAGTTATAAATTGGTCGCTCTTATTTCAAAAATTATATATTGCATATTTCCCATTTATGAGTGCGATCAATATATATGGGCATGCACCGTAGTCTTCATTAGCAGCAGAGTTTATATTTATGTAGATCTTATGCATAGGCTTTTTTTATCGTCGTCTGAGAATAAGCTCGCACAGTACGCAAGTACAATGCTAACATAAGTATATACTGTAAGATAAAACTCAAAAAGCTTTGCTCCACACTATATAACATGAAGGACACCAACTCTCCCTCACTCCATACATACACTTTCCTTTGTGTTGTCTGTGTTTACAAACACACATATGTGGTATGTCAGCGTACACTAGCTACAATACGTACGTCTGCATAATTTCAGTGGCAACATTTGCTTGTGGGACCTAAGTGGAACTATAACACCAGCCCTGTAACCAAACTGACACCTAGGTAATGAGACCAAACTTTGCTCCATATGAGTGTTTTAGCACATATGGTTCAGTGTGACTTCCCATCCATTTGCTCCCCTGAGATTTCTGTGCTCTTCAAATTCTGTTCTCCTGCACATCCCCAGCTTTAATTGTTCCATTGTAATCAATCAGGCCTTCAGCTGGCAATGTCCTAATTTTAAAAATTCTCCTCTGAATTCCCTCTGGGCTTTCTATTTCTTTCTTGTTTTATCCTTAAAACTCATCCCTTCGTCTAAGCATTTGGTCACCTGTCTCAATTCTTTATTTTGACTTTAACTTTGGTTTAATAGAACTCATTGAAAATGCCTTGGAACATTTTTACTATGTTGAGCTACAGAAAAAGGAGCTTTACAAATGTGAAATAAATGTTGTGTCTTTATGTATATGAGAATTTGCCTCTGTGCAAGTAATATATTGTCAATGAATATTTTTCTGGCTGGAGGTAGGTTTGCAGTGGAGTTTCTACTGGAACTTTTCCTGATAAATATTAATGATCATTCCAGATCTTACTGTGCTGGGAACAGTTTCCAAGTTTGCGGATGATATGAAAGTTAAAAGGATTCTAAACTATGAAGAGGACAGTGTAGAATTTTAAAAGGACATAGACAAGTTGGTGGAATGGGTGGGTAGAGGGCAGAAGAAGTTCTATGCTGAGAATTGTGAGTTGATGCATTATGATAGGAAGAGCATTGACAGGAAATATAGAATAAGGAGTACAATTCTAACAGGGGTGCAGCAACAGAGTGTACCTAGATCATTGAAGATGATAGGAGGACAGGTGAAGAAAGCATTCTGGGCTTTATTAAAAGGAACATGCAGTACAAGAGCAACGAGCTTGCATATGACACTTGTTAGTACCCTGCTCGACTATTGTGTGTTGTTCAGGGCACCCGACTATAGAAAAGACATGAATGCATTGGAGAGAGTGCAGAAGAGATTTACAAGAATGTTCCAGGGGTGGGAAACTTCAGCTATGAGAATAGAATGTAAAAGGTTGGGAATATTTTCCTTGGAGTTTAGAAAGCTAAAATAAGATTCTGATAGAAATTTTCAAAATCATGAGGGGTCTGGGTTGAGTAAATGTTCTAGCTCACACAAGGATTAAGACTGAGAAAGCACATATTTAAAGTGATTTGGAAAAGAGGCAACTGCAACGTGAGAAAAACATTATTGTCACAGCAAGGGGTTCACGTCTAGAAACACTGCTGGAAGTGTGATGGAGGTAGGTTCAAATGAAGCATGAAGCATTGGATGATTACTTCAATAGGAAAAAATGCCCCAAGACGTGGAGAAAAGGTAGGAGAATGGTGCGAAGTGATAATACCCGGAGAGCTGGTGCAAACATAATGGGCTGAATGGCCTCCTTCTGTGCTGTAACACTTTTGTGATTCTACGATGTGTGAATGTATTTCTTTGTGCATGGCCGAGAGTAAGTCTGCGTATGTGTGTTTCTCTATGAACCCGTGGATGCACAAATATTTTGTTCCTTTGCTGGTCATCTTTATTTTATGTGTTCTGGTTACTTCCCCTGACCAGTTCAAACTGTTTTACTGAAATAATTAAAACCTGTCATCATTTTTAACACTCAATTGAACTTCCCTTATTTAATTCTTAAAGGACTCAACAGGATAGATGCAGGAAGCATGGCTGGGGTCTAGGACAAGGGGACAGAATCTCATTATGAGTGGCAGGCCATGAGATCTAAGGTGAGGAGGAATTTCTTTAGTCAGAGGTGGTTCTTTGGAATTCAGTGCCTTGGAGGTGTGAGGAAATTCAGTTGGATATGTTCAAGCCTGACATTGATAGATTTATATTCATTAAAAACACCAAGGGATGTAATGATAATGCATGAAAAGTTGTTCAGCATGACCTCATTGAATGATGGAGAGGGCTCGACAGCCTGAATGGCCTACTCCTAATCCTATTTCTTATGTTCACAGAATTACAGAATTTGTACAGTGCAGATGGAGGTCCATCATGCCTTATAAGCTTTCAATTTACTACTTTAGACTTTTCTCTCCTTCCTGCCCTTCTGCAGGAACTTATTGTGGGTTCCAGAGGCACCCCATGCCCTAATCCACCCAATGGTTCACCTGCATGGCCAACCTTCATTTGAGAGTCCTTGTGCGTAAAAGCACACCCCTCTCCTAGCTGTGATGCAGTAAGGAAACCTGATTGCTTTGTTCGCCTGCACTTTTCAGTCCAGGGGCTCTGAGGCTGATTACAGCTGTGATCAGCTGAGAATGGAATTTTTCCAACTTTAGTCCTCAGTCATCAGAGAATCGATAAAAACCTGCATTTATATAGTGCCTGTTATGACTTAAGGGCACCCAAGCTGCCTTACAGGCAATAAAATACATTTGTGCACAGACAGGTCCCACCAACTACAACGCGACATTTAAAAACAAAACACATCTGCTGTTTTCCTGGTGATGGTTGAGGGATATATATTAGTAATGACAAAAGGACTTTTCTTTTTAATAGTTTCATGGAATATTTTAAACTCACTCAAGACAGCAGATGATACAATTTAATGTATCATATGAAAGACAGTGCCTTCAACAGTACAGCACTCCCTCAGCATAACGTAAGTCTGGTACTTGCATCCACAGGCTGTTAAATCAGAGGTGGGAGAGCTCCCAACTAAAGTGACAGCTCACGCAAAATATATAGCCTTTGGCAAGCAAATTATTGAGATTGTCAGTGTTGTAGGAGAGGACGTGGAATGATTTTGACAAATAAATGATAAAGAATAAAGCAAACAGTGGGGGAGCAGAGGGAGGGTGTTTACATGAGCAATATTATTAGAAACCTAACTTAGTGCTTGGGGTTAAAGAAGAAAAATAAAAATAAAATCAATACCTTAACCTTGAAACTCAAAAGGCAAGTCAGAAACTGTTAAAAATGATAAGTCATAGAGTCACGGAGAAATTAGCAGCATTGAAGAAAGCCATTCAGCCCATTAGGTCCTTGCCAGCTTCTGTGGAGCAATCCAGTCAGTCCCATTTGCCACTTAATCCCCATTAACCTCAGCCTTTCCAATTTAACCTTGTGTGTAAATCACTGACACTCTCACGCACTAACCCTCTATCATTCCTGGAACCATTCTGCTAAATCTTCTCTCAGAAATAGTGACCCAGAACTTGACACAATGCATTAGCTGGTATTTCCTTCAAGCTTTTTTTTATTCATTCACAGGATGCAGGCATCACTGACTAGGCCATCATTTATTAGCCATCCCTAATTGCTCAGAAGGCAGTTGAAAGTCAACCACATTACTCTGGGTCTGGAGTCAGATGTAGGCCAGACCAGATAAGGATGACAGTTCCTTCCCTAAAAGACATTGGTGAACCGGAAGGATTTTTCCTGACAATTAGACAACGGTTTCATGATCATCATTAGACTCTTAAATCCAGAACTTTATTGAATTCAAATTCCACCATCTGCCATGGCAGGATTTGAACTCAGGTCCCCAGAACACTGCCTGGGTCTCTGGATTAATAATCTAGCAATAATACACTAAGTCATTGCCTTCCCAAGTGCCCTTTTAATTTGCTTTTGAAATCATTGACAAGTTCCACTTCTCCAGGTCACTATCACCCAATGTATAAAAACTGTTCTTATTCACATTCACCCTATATATCACATGCCCAAAACTTTTAATCACTTTCCTTGTCTTTGTAACATCAGCTAATAAATGAAAGAGATTTTCCTTTTCTCTCTTATCAAAGCTTTTCATAATCATGTACACAAGTCTCCTCTCAGTCTCTTTTGGTCTATGGATAACAACCTCAGTCTTTTCATCCTAACCTTGTGTGTAAACCACTGACACCGCTATGCCTTAACCCTCAATATTCCTTGGAACTATTCTGCTAAATCTTCTCTCAGGGACTTTCACATCTCTCCAAAACTATAGTGACCAGAACTTGACACAATACGTTAGCTGGCATCCAACCAGATATTATAAAGGTTCAGTATAATGTCTCTGCCTTTGTACCCAATGTCTCTACTTATAAAGTCCAAAATTTCTTATGCTTTCTTAACTACTCTCTCTGTCACCTTTAAAGATTGATGAGTGTGCACCCATGTCCCTCTGTTCATTCACACTCTTTAGATCTGTGTCATTATGTCTATTCTGCTTCTCCCTATTCCTTCTGGGAAAATGCATCACCTCAGGCTTTGCTCCATTGAATTCCATCTGTCACTTGTCTACCCATTCTACCCATAGCTTTTCTTTGTCCTGTTACATGAAATACATTATTGTTGTCAGTATTTGGCACTGTCCAAATTGGGTATCATTGCTAAATTTTGAGATTTTACACTGTATTCCAAGATTCAAGTCATTTAGAAGTAGCAACAATGTCAATGGTCCCAGCATTAATCTCTGGGGAGCACCACTGACCAGCATGCTTCAGTCTGATAAACCCTGATCCACTAGAATTCATGATTGGTGCTTGAAATACAAGTCCCTTGTCACATTAATTTACAAAAAGAATTTGCTAATAAAATATCTGATGACTTTTCTCCCAGCTCCTGCTGGAATTTGGGTTCACACATTTCGAAAAACCTGTGACGTATTTTTGACCAGCACATTTCTGGGCTAACAAGGTGTAGAGCTGGATGAACACAGCAGGCCAAGCAGCATCAGAGGAGCAGGAAGGCTGACGTTTCGAGCCTAGGCCCTCTGAAGAAGGGTCTAGGCCTGAAACGTCAGCATTCCTGCTCCTCTGATGTTGCTTGGCCTGCTGTGTTCATCCAGCTCTTCACCTTGTTATCTCAGATTCTCCAGCATCTGCAGTACCTACTATCTCTGAAACATTTCTGGGCTAATACTTTTGTGAGGTAGTCAGGGCCTGCTGAAGCTTCAGCGGTGCTAGCTGCCAAATGTTTGTCCTCTCGAATGAAAGTAAGGGATCCCACGGCACTGTTGAAAAATGAGTAGTGAGACAAAGAAAGACACCACTGAATTCTGAAATAAAATGGGGAATTCCTGGAAATACTAAGCAGCAATGGCAGCTTCAGTGGAGAGTGAAAAACTCAGTTTGCATTTTAGGTTGATGACCTGTCTCTAATCCTGACAAAAAAGGTCATTGACCTGAAATGTCAACCTCTGTTTCTCTCTTCACAGATGCAGCCAAAACTGCTGAGCATTTCCAGCATTCTCTGTTTTTATTTTAGAGCAGCGAATCCTTGCCAAAATTCCTCAAACAGCTCACACCACACACAGGCAGCAACATCACCCAGGAATTTATTTTTCTGTCAGAATTCATTGAGTTAGATCCTTTCTGGAACAGTGTCATTTACATGTTTGTTACTTGACTAGTCCTTCACGTTCTTTGTCGGACTCTGTCCTCTTTAAACCTAAACTCATTCACGTAGCCTGCATCGCACATTTGTAAAAATTAAACATGCCCACCTACAGTCCACGCAGTGCACGTTTCTGGGATGGATGCTTGATGTGATCCTGTCACGCTACTGGCTAAATCCAGCAGCAGGGGTGAGGTGAGGTGTTTATGTCGTCATTAATTGGCTGCTTAAGAGACTCCATTTGCTCACTGAGGGGTGGTTGCCAATGCCTCTTGCACTGCTAGTAAAATTAAAGCAGGAGCAGGTGGACAAAATGCCCATATGGCATTTTATGAGCCCTGCCTCCAAATTGCAAACTTGCTGCCAGGATTGTGTAGAATCTAGCCTCATTTTTGTGTCTTTATATACGTGTGTTTGCATGTGTTCGCATGTATATGTGTGTGCACGTTGATTGTATTTGTATGTGGATATGTGTGTGTATATATATGTGTACGTGTCTGTGTATTTGTACTGTGTGTGTATGTCTGTGTATTTATGTTGTGTGTCTATGAGTATATATGTGCGTGTGTGTGTGTATATATGTTTAACGGCATTTGTATAGACATGAGGTGAGAACAGGATTAACTGGGATGCTGCTATTAAAGGTTCACTCACTACGTCAAAGCAATTTCTTTTTTTTTGGAGCATTTGAATAAAGCCCTGCAGGGCTAGTGGAACCCACAGGTGCAAACAGCGAGCAGCTAAAGGAGGAAAGCCAGCATGAAGATGACTGATTGAGAACAGCGAGGGAAAGCAAGGTGTTTAGGTCTGGGAGGGGAGGTTACTGTGTGAATACGCCTTCAGCGCAAAGACAGCACCTTCACGAGAGAGGAAACCAAAATACAAGAAACAAAATATGAAATAAATCTCCATGACTGGCAGAGAAGTATGAAGAGTTTAGAAGATGTTTAAGTGCCATGGCATTTGTCTGGTGATGACTGCAGTGTGTCGGCTGCTTTGGTCTCTGGTTCAGATTTCCCTCTGCTGGTTTAATTACTCAGAAAAGCAACCCATTGTAATTTTTGCTCGATTCAACCCTGTTATATTTTTAGAACCCAAAGTTAGTTGTCCTTTGAAGCCTGGTGCCGTGGGTTTTTAATTCTGTAACTCCAGATGTCCTGTGGAATTCACATGCCTTTTAACTCTCCACTGACAGTTCAAGTGGTTTGTCAGGAGCAAGGAAGGGGCTGTTTGATCCGATGGGATGTTCTTTCTGAAGTTCTCTCAGTACTGTATCGGCAAAGGCTGGGACCCATGCAACTGCCATGAACACCCCCAGCTCTTTTTACCATCTCGGAGGTCCCAGGCATTGCTAGCTGCCAATGCCTTAGGTACCTTCACCCATTCCCCTTGATGGTGGCTGTGCCTTCAGCCTTCCCTGTCCTAAGTTCAGGATTTTCCTTCCTAAACGTCTCCACCTCATTCTTTTCAAGACCCTCTTCAAAACCTACCTCTTTGAACAAGCCTTTGGTCACTTGCTGTAATATTTTCCTCAGATTTTGCCTTGATTATAGAATGCCTTGAAGTGTTTTACTGCAGGAAAGGTGCTATATAAATGCATGTTGTTGTTAACTGAAGTCAGCACAAGCAAGATCAAATCATTATATGGATAGGATCAATGTGTATGGGTATGGGGATAAAGCAGGAAATTGGCAGTCGGTAATGATGCTCATTTGAAGAGTTGCTGCGCAGACTTGAAGGGCTGAATGATCTCCTTCTGCACCATAACACGTCTGTGATTCTGTGTCCGAAAGGATGACGTTGGAGGTGTCAGTATTCTTATGAAATGCAAGGGCGGAATAAAACATGCTCACAACTCAAAATGAATAGTTATATATGTGGTTCATGTAACCATTTGTTTTGAATTAACTATAAATGGAACACAAGCAAAATGTAATACATCAGTTTGATGGCAAAGGGTGAACTTACTGAGAAGCACAAATGGGAATAACGCCATCAATTTGTTTGTAAACAGTAGATTCTGAATTCTTCGTACTTGCAATTTTATTGGTATGAATTATTGGACCATGCTCCTGTACATTGGTGCATTTTAGTCTTGAATGATTCGGAGCCATTTTAATCCAGATAGCTCATAAATCATAGCATTGAGCCAGCTTACTTACATAACTTAGCCCCCAACCTAGGTGCAGACAAGAGCTGGGAAGAAAGCGATTTTCAGTTCCTAACCATGACTAAATGTGAGTGGAAGATTTCACATGACTGGGATGGGAACACTTCAAAAGGAAGTCTCACAAAAGCTGCAAAACATTGAAAGCCAATAGAAAACGTTAATGGGAATCTCAAACCACTAGCATCCATTTCTAAGTTTGTAAAGGCAAAACGGGAATTACTTCATCATCTGAGGGCAGATGCCACAGGGGCACCCTATCACCAACCTCTGCCCACTTTGAAAGCAAGTGAAGGTGGGATGAGAAGGCAAACTGGAAGTGAGAGATTGATTCACATAGGTGGAAAGGAAATTTCATTCTACTGGTAACTAATGCAATCTCATTGAAGCTGCCCGATTGTAAATAGTAAAGGTTAAATCTTATGATAGTCTTACCAGATCGTAGGTCTGCTTTCTCATTAGAGACAGACAACTGGTGGTAGCTTAACCTGATGATTGTCATGCTTCAAGCGAGGGGCAAGATTGAGAAGGAGAATCATTTATGGTAACCTCAGCTAATGCAGGAATTGAACACACACTGTTTGCATCACACTGTATTATACATCGACCAAGCTAACTGACCCCCAATAGCACTACTTGTGAAACTCATTCCCTTCAGAGATTGCAGTAATACAATGACCTATTGTTAGTCTAACTGGAGTTATTCCATATCATTCCATATTCCAAAAAGGTAGCCATTTAACTTTCATTATGAAGTTACCGTCAGAATCCCCAATTACTTTCAACCCAAGGTTAAAGTTTCTGCTTTGGGCACTGACTTGGACACAGGTTGTGCGTACAAGTGACAATTGGCGGTGGGAAACCTCAATCTGAACTGATCTACACTTAGATTTAACATGTTAAAACCAGTCGCCATTACAACCCAACAAAACCAACAGGGTTTTGTGGAAGTTTATTCATGAGATCCATGTATTCTGAGCTGGGCCATCATTTATTACCCATTGTCTAATTAACCTTTTTTGAATCTGGTGGTGAGTTCCTTTTGAACCCCTGCAGTGTAGATGGAATACTGCTTAGATGTGACTATATTTCTCATAAAAAGAAGAGCAAAGAACAAACGAGAAGTATGGCACAGGAACAGGCCCTTCAGCCCTCCAAGCCTGTGCTGATCATCATGACCTAAAAAACTAAACTAAAAAACAAACTTTCTGCCCTTATTTGGTCCATATCCCTCTATTCCCTCCTCTCTGTAACCATCCAGATGCCTCTTAAATGGCACCAACGTGCCTGCTTCCAACACTACCTCTGGCAGTGCATTCCAGGCTCCTACCACTCTCTGAGTGAAAAACTTGCCTCGCACATCTCCCTTAAACTTTTGCCCTCTCACCTTGAACCTGTGCCCCCTTGTAATTGAAACTTCAACCCTGGGAAAAAGCCTCCGACTATCCACCTTATCTATGCCTTTCATAATTTTGAAAAGAACAAAAGCCCTTCATTGTGCCCATTGCCAAAATTTCTGAACCACTCTCTGGACTCAGGCTCAATTAGACATTTTTTATAGAAATTACACAGGAAGAGGCCTTTTAACTCTTAGTGCTACCTCCTGATTCAATCCCCCAGTATGTATGGATTAGGAGCAGAAGGAGGCCATTTGGTCTCTTGAGCCTGCTGTGTTATTCAATAAGATCATGGCTGATCTGCTTATGTCTTGAATTCCACATTCCCACTTACCACTGATAATCTTTGATTTCCCTATGCCTAAACAGAATCCATTGGCCTCTGTTTTAAAAGCATTCAATCACCCTGCTTCTGAGCTCCAAAGTTGTGCAAGTCTCTGAGAGAAAAACAATTCTCCTCAGCTCTGACCTGAAAAGTTGACCCTAGTTTTAAAACAATGACCTCTAGATCTTGACTCAACCAGAAGAGGGACCATTGTTCCTAAATCCGGCTTGTCAAGACCATTCAGGGTGTCAATACTTCAGTCAAGTTACCCCTCACTTTTTTAAATTCTGCTGAAAATAAGCCCAGTCTGCGAACTTTTCCTGATAAGACAACCTGCTCATTCCAGGTATTGATCTACTTAACCTCTGCAGAACTGCCTCCAATGATTTTACATTCTTTCTTAGATAAGAAAACCAAAATTAAGCTCAGTATTCAAAAATGTTTAATTCCTCTCATAATAAAAGATCGCATTCTTAATTATTTGTTGGACCCAAGTAATAACATCTTGTGAGTCATGCACTAGAATACCAAGATCCCTCTGCACATCCGAATTCTGCTGTCATTTTCTTTTGAGGTAATACTCTGCCTTTTTATACTTCCTGCCAATGTGATCAATGTCACATTTTCCCACATTATACCCCATCTGCCAGATTTTTGCGCACTCACTCAACCTGTCTACATGGCTCTACAACCTTCTTATGTCTTACTCACAAAAGAACATTGATATCCACCTTAATTTGATAGCAGAAGTTTCTACAGGTATCTAAATAGGCAGAGAGTAAATAAAATGAATGTTGGTCCTCTAAAGAATGAGAATGAGGAAATATTATTTGCAAATTTAGCTCAGCATTTTGTTCCCCTGGTCTAAGTCGTTTAGACCAATTGTTAAATGTTAAGCTGGATCCCCAGCACAGATCCACGCAAGACCCTACTTATAAAATTCATCCAATCAGAGAAAGACTGATTTATGCACAGTGTCTGTTTTCTGCCAGCCAGCCAATTTCCTATCCATGTTGGTATATTACTACCTATACCATGTGCTTCTTTTTCTCACAATAACCTTTTATGTGAAACCTTGTCGAAAGCATGTTAGAAATGCATATACAGTACATTAATGGACTGTCTCTTATCCATTAAGCAACTCAAATAAATTGATTAAACATAAGTTTCCTTTCACAAAACCATGCTGACTCTTCCCAATTACCTCAAAATTTGCTAAATACCCAGATATGGCTTCATTAATGAACTCATGATAGAAGTCAAAATAACTGATCTAAGATTTGGAGCTGGAGGAACACAGCAGGTTAGGCAGCATCAGAGGAGCAGGAAAGTCGATGTTCAGCGTTTACACCCTTCATCAGGACTGGTGCTCCTCTGCCTGACCTGCTGTGGTTCTTCCAGCTCCACACTGTATTGACTCCAGCATCTGCAGTTCTTGCTATCTCCTGGTCTATAATTTGTTGTTTGCTGTTTCCCTCCCTCTTGAATCAAGGGGTCATATTTGCCACTTTCCAGTCTGAAGGAACATTGCCAGAATCTAGAAATTGTAGAAGTTAATACCAATATATCTACTACCTCAACAACACCTCATTTATGGCTCTAAGCAGATGTCCATCAGGACCCAGGTGCTCAGGAACTTGTTAGTCTACAGCTCAATCAATTTTGTCAATACGTCTGATTGTAACTCCACCAAGTGAAAGTCACTCTTTATTTGACCTGATTTATAGCTATTACAAGGATGTTGTTTGTATCCTCTGTACTGAAGATAGAAGCAAAATATTTGCTCACATCACGTGCCATCGATTAATTACTTATTTTAATTTCCCATTTTCATTCTCTAGAGGACCAACATTCACTTTGTTTACTCTTTTCCTGTTTAGCTACCTGTAGAAACCTCCACTATCAACTTTTGCATTTCTAGCTAGCTTCCTCTCATACACTGATTCCTTCCTCCTGATTAACCTCTCAGTAATTCTCTGCCTTCTTTACAGTAATTGTTATTTCTCCTTTTAAAACATTTATCTCATTACATTTGAAGTTATGTTCTAGTTTATGCATCAATAGTTACTTATGGTCAAGGATCCCACAGTCCAAAAGATTCACTGCAAAATCTTTATATTTTCTTTCACCTTAGACATCTGTAAATATAACCATCAATGATGAGCATCGGTGAAACTGCAGCTGGAGTACTGTGTACAGTACTGGTCACCATTCTTATGGAATAATGTAAATGCATTGGAAACAGTTCAGAGAAGGTTTACCAGACTATACTTGGAAGCAGTTCTGAGAAGGTTCATTAGACTTAATAAAAACCAAAAGAACTGAGGATGCTTTAAATCAGGAGCAAAAACTGAGGTTGGTGGAAGCTCAGTAGGTCTGGCAGCATCTGTGACAAAAAAGTCAGAGTTAACGTTTTGGATCTGGTGACCCTTGGAAGGGACGCTGGACCTAAAACACTAACTCAGGTTTTTTGCTTCATAGATGCTGCCAGACCTGCTGACCTTCCACCAACTTCTGTTTTTATGAGACTTAATACCTGGAATGAGTGGATTGCCTTATGAGGAAAGGCTAAGTAGTTCATGCCTGTTTTCTCTAGAGTTTAGAAGAGTCAGAGGTGACTTAATTGAAACACATAATATCCTGAGAGGACTTGACTGGGTTGATGTTGATATGATGTTTCTTCTTGAAGGAGAATCTAGAGCTAAGAGTCATAGCTTAAAAATAAGGGGTTATCCATTTAAGACAACAATGAGGAAATATTTTTTGTCTAGAAAGTTGTGAGACTTTGGAATTCTCCAATCTTTAAATAATTAGAAGGTAGATTTTAGAGGTAGACAGTGAAGCTTTTAGACTTTGGTAGATTGTTGAGCACCAAGAGGATGTACAGTTATCAGGATATGCTGGAATATATAATTAAGGTTAAAATCAGATCAACCAAGATCTTGTTGAAGGGTGGAGTAGGCTCAAAGGTCTGAGTAAACCACTCTCGTTCCTTGTGTGTGTGTGTGTGTGTGTGTGTGTGTGTGTGTGTGTGTGTGCTTGTTTGAGGCTAAGGACATAAGATGAAAAATGAGGAACATAGAGCTTTTTGAGGGTAGCTGTACTGAAGGAGTTTGCACTGGTAGGGAAAGGTGAGGATGTTTAGTGACTAGAACAGAAAGATCGATATTTTATTCACTCGTGGGATATGGGTGTTGCCTGCTGGGTCAGCATTTAATGCCTGTCCTGCTGTGCCCTCAAGAAGGTGGTGGTCAGCTCCCTTCTTGAACGTGCTGCAGGTTGACCCACGCTGTCATAAGGGAGGGAAGCCCAGGATTTTGACCCAGCAACAGTGAAGGAATGGTGATATATTTCCAAATCAGGATGGTGAGTGGTTCAGAGTAAAACTTGCAGGTGATTGTGTTCCCAGGCATCTGCTGTCCTTGTCCTTCTTGATGGAAGTGGTCATTATTTGAAAGTGATGTAGAAGAATCTTTGATGAATTTCTGCAGTGCATTTTGTAAATAGTACACACTGTAGCTACTGATCGCTGGTGGTGGAGGCAGTGAATGTTTGTGGATATGGTGCCAAACAAATAGCCTTTTTTGTCCTGGATGGTGTCAAGCTTCTTGACTGTTGTTGGAGCTACTCTCATCCAGGCATGTGGGGAATATTCCATCACACTCCTGACTTGCACCTTGTAGATTGTGGACAGGCTTTGGGAGTCAGGAGATGAAATACTCACCGCAGTATTTCTAATCTCTGACCTTTAATTGTTGCCGCTGTATTTATATGACTTGCCCAGTTCGGATATTGGTCAGTGGTAACCCCTAGAATGTTGATAATGTGGATTTAGTGATGGTAATGGCATTGAATGTCAAGGGACATTGATTAGATTGTCTCTTATTGTACATGGTCATTGCCTGGCATTTGTGTGGTGAGAATATAATTTGCAGCCCAAGCCTGTCCATGTCTTGCTGCATTTGGGCATGGATTGTTTCAGTCATGAATGGTGCTGAACATTGTGCAATCATTGGCAAATAATCCCATTCTGATTTTAAATGGTGGGAAGGTCATTGATGAAGCAGCTGAAGATGGTTGGGCCTAGGAGATTATCCTGAGGAACTTTTGCATAGATGTCATGGCTCTGAGATGACCGACCTCCAACAACTACAGTCATTTTCCTATATGCCAGGTATGACTCCAAACAGTGGAGAGTTTATGTCCTGATTCTCATAGACTCCAGTATTGCTTGGGCTCATTGATGTCACATTCAGTCAAATGCAGCCTTGGTAACTAGGGCAGTCCACTCACACTTCACCAGCAATTGTAACTTACAGTTACTGCGAGCCAATGTAGGTCAGTGATGACAGGGTGATGGATGAATGAGACTTGCTGCCAGTTAAGATATGGGAAGTGGATTTTTGATGATGTCAACTTCATGGAGGATGAGAGACCAAACAGGACATCATTAGAATAGTCGTACTGTTAAGTGACAAAAGTATTTCTTCTCCTCATCCATTGTCAAATCATAACTTAGTGATACACAATTTCCCGTCTCTCTCTCTCCCTCTCATTCCCAACTCTCTGTGCCACTTTCCATCTCTCCAGTCTCCACCCCCTCATTCATTCACTCCATCTCCCAATTTCAGAACCATCGGTTTACTGCCACTCTTTCCCACCTGGATATGAGGCTCGATGCAATTACCTACTCATTTTATCCTCTTTGAACTTCAGGCCCCGGCCATTGTCCCTGCTCATTCCCATCCATACAGACTAAGACCTTTCCACCCTTTCCAGTCTCTCTCTTTCGTTCCTTTCCTCAGAATTTGTGTTGTTTTCCCACAAGTTCATCTTATTTCTGGTCTCTCCTAATTGTGGATTGTTACCATTTTGTGAAGACAAGATGGAGGTATTGGGTGATATCAGGGACTTGATGGAGGTATTGGGTGATATCGGGGACATGATGGCGGTATTGGGTGATATCAGGGACATGATAGAGTTATCGGGTGATATCGGGAACATAATGAAGGTATTGGGTGTTTTCGGGGACATGATGGAGATATTGGGTGATATCGAGGACCATGATGGAGGAATTGGATAATATCGGGGACCATGCTGGTGGTATTGGGTAATATCGGGGACATGAGGGGAGATATTGGGTGATATCGAGGGCCATGATGGAGGTATTAGGTAATATCGGGGACCATGATGGAGTTATCGGGTGACATCAGGGACCATGATGGAGATATTGGGTAATATTGGGGACCATGATGGAGATATTGGGTGATATTGGGGACATGATGGAGGTATTGAGTGATTTTGGGGACCATGTTGGAGGTATCGGGTGATATCGGGGACATAATGAAGGTATTGGGTGTTTTCGGGGACATGATGGAGATATTG
>JAHRHZ010000054.1:1741442-1760930 GCA_024137785.1 Ginglymostoma cirratum
ATGATGCTGCTTGACCTGCTGTGTTCATCCAGCCCCATGCTTGTTATCTATGATAGATCACACTTTCCACTTTGCCTACAGGCTACCAATCCCTTCATGTGGACTTGTCAGCCTAACCCTGCAAACATTACTGCCACTTACCTTTTGTTCAGCTCGATCCATGATCTCCACAGAATCACAGGTGCCTTATGGTGCAAGAGGAGGTATTTTGGCCCATTATGCCTGCACTGGCTCTCCAAATGAATATCATGACTTAGTGCCATTCTCTGCCTTCTCCCCATACACTTGGACAATGGACCTGAACTTTCTCAGGATGATGTATGCTTTGGTGAGGATGTTGAGACAATCATATCACATTGGCAGTAATGAGATTCCCAACCTCAAGAAAACACACAATCAAATTTCAACCAATTGTTGAATGATGACATGAGATTATCTCTGTTGATTAGGGAGAGGTCTATTTGAATCTATTAGTATGCATCATTATTATATCACCTTGCTTCATTGATATGCAATTTCCCATTTTCCTATTGGTTGTGTAGAAACTAGATGGTGACAATTCTCAATGTGAAAGTCAGAGCAGTAACCAGACAACTCCAGATCACTTGTTGCTCCTCCAGACCTCTGTCATGGACACCAGACAGCAAAATCTCAGCGCACTTTCATGGACAGTGTAACCTCCTATCTAACAGAATTTCAGTTCCCAATCGGCAAAAGGTGTTCCCAGTTTTCCTCTGTCCAACATATCTGAGGAAATTGTAGGGACTGTGCAGGGCACCTGCAGACTGCAGCACTTGACTGGGTGCATGGCTGGGCTTCAAAGATGGCACTAGTGCTAAGAATCCTGGGAGTTCATGCAGTGACCACTCTCTTGCAGTGAGTGGGAGAATAAGATAATAGGAGTGTCATAGGGGCATAGTGCATAGACAATCTGTGTTTGGGAAGATAATGTGAAATAATGGAGAGAAATTCTCAAAAAAAAACTCACAGAAGCTCAAACAAAATTACCAATTGGCCCCAAATTCTGGCAAAATTCAGCCCATTGTTTCTATTTGAATAATACCCTCTTGAATTCCTCAAGGTAAACCGGCCTCTACTGCAATTGAAGCAGTGCATTCAGATCTGAACCATTTATTGTGAGGAAAGGTTTTCTCTCAAAATGCACTTCTGTTTCTTTTGCAAAACAACTTCTTGATCCTCACGAATGGGAACAACTACTCTCTATGTACAGTATTCAGACCCCTCCTGAGTTGAAAATTTCTATCAGATCCTCTCTTAGCCTTCTTTTCTACAAGGAAGACAATCCCATCCTTTCCAGTCTATCCTCATAACTGAAGTTTTTCACCCCTGGAATCATTCTTTTGAATCTCTTCTGCAGTCTCCCACTGTGGTCACATTCTTCCTATCTTGCAGCGCACATAATTCTCCACCTGAATTCTAATAAGTGTCTTGTACAAATTCAGCATCACCTCCCTGCTCTTGTATTCCCTGGCCCTGTTAATAAAACCCAGGATGAAGTGGGCTTTATTTACTGCTCTCTCCACTTGTCCTCCCACCTTCAATAATCTGAGGACATAAACAGCAAGGGGAAGGGTCCCGACCTGAAACGTCACCTTTCCTGCTCCTCTGATGCTGCCTGGCCTGCTGTGCTCCTCCAGCTCCACACTGTGTCTCTGCCTCCAGCATCGGCAGTCCTTCCTATCTCTTAAGTTCTCTTAATTGTACCCTTTAATTTGTCTGTTCCATGTTGCTCATACCAAACTACATAATCTCACACTCCTCTGTATTAAATGTCATTTGCTACCTATCTGTGCACTCCACCAACTCGTCCACGTCCTTTTGTACCATCCTTTTTGTTCTGTATGTAGTCTCAGTAGTGGCCACTGCTCCCACACAGTGCTGCTGGATCACGGAATAAATGGCCTTCTAGTTAAGAGTGTAATTTTCTGAAGTAGAACCTCACTGCCCGAGGAACGGAAATCCTGCCTCTAGACTACAACCGGACAATTAGCTGCTAAATGAATGCAGGGAAGCCACTCATTCCCTGGATGGGGTCTTCACTGACATATTGGATGTGAAGCGTGGTAGTGGAGGTGGCTGAAACCGCGGTGTCTCATAAAATCTGGCCCAGGGCATTCATGTCTGGGCACCACACTTTAGGAAGGATGTGAAGGTATTAGAGACAGTGTAGAAAATATTCATGAGAATGTTTCCAGGGATGATGTACTTCAGTAATTCCGCAAGATTGGAGAAGTTGGGGCAGTTATCATTGGTGAAAGGAGCTTTTGCAGGAGATTCGACAGACGCATCCAAAATCATAAGGGGGTTGACAGAGTAGATAGGGAAAAACTGTCTCTGTTGATGGAAGAATTGAGAACCAGAATGGCACAGACTTAAGTTAATTGGCAAAAGAAGGAATAGCATCATCAGGAAAAACCTTTTCATGCAGCATTTGGTTAGGATCTGGAATGCACTGCTTGAGAGTTTTGTGGAATAAGGATCAGCTGAGGTTTTCGAAAGGGAATTGGATTGTGATCTGTAAAGGAAACATTTGCAAGGTTGTGGGGAAAAGACAGGGAAATGGCACTAGGTGAATTGCCCCTTTAGAGGCCCAGCACTGATATGGCAGGCTGATTGACCTTCTGTCCTGGAACTCTTCTGTGATTATATGCAAGTGACTTTCCCTGTGATTGACTATTGCCCTAACACCTACTGGGCTGCATTTTACTGCTTTCTATAAGTTTATCTTTTGGACAAGGAGAGCATGTAAAATTTGCTAAGCTGCCGGTTCATTGACTTCCCGTTTAAAAAAAAAATTCATGGGCAATTGAACATGATAACAAGCCAATTAAACCAAACAATATGCTGCTTGCGCTAAAAAATGGTCACAGCACAATGAGGAAACTGTTCAGTCTGATGCTTCTGTGCTGGCTCTACTGGTTCCACTCATTTCCCTGTATGTGTGCATTTCTTTCTAGGTGCTTGTCCAATTCCCTTCTGAAAGCCACAATTAATTCTGCCCATGTATATCTATGGCAATCTTACATATTGTGAAATTGTGATCTTGGGTTCTAGATTTCCCAGTAGGGAAACAGCTTTCATCATCCACTCTGTCAATCCCTAAAAAAAGTCTTATATGCCTCAACAGATCAACCGTTCTAAACTCCAAGGAATATAAAATTAGTTTGCTATACAATCTTTCCCTGGAGACTCATCCCAGGAACCAAGAGTGAACCTTCTTTCCTTCCTCTCTGGGGCAGATATGTCCTGCAGCAGGGAGACTAAAACTATAGACAGTGCTTCAAGTGTAGCCCCACCAATGCCCTACATAATCGTAGTAAGAGAGATAAAAGGTACTGCAGATGCTGGAGAATATGAGATAACAAGGTATGGGGCTGGATGAACACAGCAGGCCAAGCAGCATCATAGGAGCAGGAAAGCTTGACGTTTCGGGCCTAGACCCTTCATCAGAAATGATCTTAATCGTAGTAAGACTTCTTTACTCTCATACTCCAAACCCTTTTGAATGAAAGTTAACATGCCACTTCTCTTCCAAATGCTTGCAGTACCTGAAAGTTAACTTATTTTCATTCATATACAAAGACAGCTAGGTCCCTGTAAATGTAGCCATTTTTCGGACCTTGCACTTCAATAAATGCTGTTTTTTTACTGTTTTTCTATGGAAATAGATAACTTCACACTTCAGTACATTGTATTCCATCTGTCACGTTCACGCAGCCACCCTATTTATATTCCTCTGCAATCTTTTTGTGTCAGCATCCGCACTTACTTTCCCATATGACTTTATGTTGTCAGCATACTTTCATGCATTGTGCTCAATCTTCACATGTAAGTTATTAATACACCTTGTAAACAGATGAAGCCCAAGTTCTGATTTTTACTGGATCTCATTAGTTTCATCCTGATTTATTCCTAGTTTCTTCTCTGTCCATTAACCAATCCGCAATCCGCACTAATACATTTCCTCTGATTCCAGGGTTATTAAGTTTGTTTGATTACATCTTGTGTGCAGCCTTTTGAATGCTTTTTGAAAATCAAACACATTATATCCTCTGGTTCCCCTTTATATGTCTTGTGAGTCACAAGGTCAAAGAACTCTAACAATTTGGTTGAACGCAATTTCTCTTTCCCTTAAATCACCGTATTGACTCTGTTTGATTACATTTTAACTCTTTTAAGTGCCATGTTACCATATCACTTATAATAGATTTTAGCATTTTGCCAACTGATGCTAGGTTATTCAGGCCAAGCCTTCCTGCTTTTTTCACTCTTCCTACTTTCTAAAATAATAGGTGAATGTGGTGAATTAAAACAGTTGGGATTTTTGAACGAATTCACAGTTGCAGGCAGGCTTTTATTTTCTTTATTCCTTCATGCAATTGGATGTCACTGGTAAGGTCAACAACTGTTGCCAATCTCCACTGCTCTTGAACTGAATGGCTTGCTGGGTCATTTCAGAGCATAGTTAAGAGTGAATCATATCACTGAGGCACTGGAGTTACAGGTAGGTCAGAAAAGCTGAGGATGGCAGATTTCCTTACCTAGAGGTTAATGTCTGTTCCAGTGACACAGCAGAATCGGGTGTCTGTCAGACCTTGACATCAAACTCTGGGGATAGGAATCACTAAATTAAAGAGGGACACATGCTTAAGGGAGCACCAGATATAATCAAAAGGCGACTTGACCTGTGGATAGTAGCCATTTGAAACTACCTTTTCCATTTTGTCCTTTGATCTTTTGTAACCATTCTCTTTTTGACTTTTGAAGCCCAAGTACTGCTACAGGCCTATCTAGGAAGTCATGCTTGTTCTTGGCAATGTGAAGCTTATGGTGTAAAGGGCTTCCAGCAGGATTTTTAGACTAGCTCAGGAATGCCTATCAAACATGTCACTGAAGACATAAGGCAAGAGTGGGAATCACAATTTCTGGGCTTATGACTGTCGTTCTGATTGTCAATCTTCTGAATAGTCTGTGAGGCTGGAGTTGACAATTCTGGATCTACCTCCGGAGGTTTCACCATATAACCACCGGTCTGCCACTGACACACCCACCTGCATCTGCCATTGGCCATCCAACATGTCCACCCTTAAAGCACGTCACCCTCCATTGCCCATGATTCTTGTTACGCAATTGGATGATGCTTGAATGTCAGTCAGCCATTATCCCCCAGTTCCAATAGATTTAGAATGAATAAACAGAAAGTGTTCAAAGGTAATAAAGTAAATTTCTTTATATCCTGCATTGTTTATTACTGAGGAAGCACAATCAGAGCTGGTGTCTGTTTAATTAGGCATTAAACTAAGGCATCACTTACCCTCTTGGGTGGATGTAAATGGTCTCATGATGTTTTTCAAAGAAGGAAGGGGAACTCACCTGAATGTCTTGGCTAATATTTATCCTTCAAGCAACATCACTAAAATGGTAATTTATTTTATTGTTGGTTGTGGCATCTTGCTGTGCACAGGTTAGATTTCGTACTTCCCTATTTCACAAGAGCGGTTACTTCATTGGTTGTACAGCACATTGGCTGTCCTGAGATTCTAAAAGGTGCTGAATAAATGCATTCTCCACTTTCCAGGTAATTAATTTTTAATTCCTAGTGACTCCAGGGCATTCCTGGTGTACTGGCAGTTGAGCATTACCAATTTTCTCCAAGTTAGAATCAGTGCGGTATAAGTTTCAGCTTTAACCCTTACTTCCTTTTGGCATTTCCCCGTCAAGCAGTTTAACTCAACAAACATCCAGTATTCAATAAAATTTGTGCCTAAGCCTTCAAACAGACGCTGTATTTATTTATCTGAACTCCTTGCTTTGGCTCACACCCTTTTCCTTTCAATTGATGAGGAGGCCCACTTTGGCACTTAGTCAACTGTACAAAGTGTGTGCATTATATTAGACAACACAGCCAAGACAGTGGAATGCTGTTCTGTATGTTCTTCTGAGAGTTGACCAAAGTACAATTTCATGTACCCAGAGTTCCATTACTCCAGCACGGACAACATCATCTGCTACAAAGAGGGAGGCTATAAATATTCTATTAACAAATTCTACCGAAAATGTTACCGGAATATTCCAGCTTTGTTACTTTTCTAATCCCAATTTGCAGTGGGCAAAATATATTCGATGTAGTTCAGTGCTTGGTTCCATTCACTTTTTTTTAACCCCAGGCAGTTCTAATGCCAACCCTGTGTAGCGCCAGCCTTGGCTTGCTTGCTAGCACTCTTGCCTCTGAATCAGAAAGGTTCAAGTTTCACTCTAGAAATCTGATACTTGATTAAGGCTGCCGATCTGTGCCTTACTGAAGTAGCGCTGCATTGTCTACGGTGCTGTCTCTCAGACCAAGCTTTAAACTGAGGCCCAGTCTACGACTGAGGTGAATGGGAAAGATTCCACAGCACTGTTGAAAGAAAACCAGAGGAATTCCCTGAGAGCTCTGGCTAATATTCATCCCTTAACCAGCATCCCCGATATAATAGTGTCTTGTTACTTACCTCATTAGTGCTGTAGAACCGTGCACTGTGCAAATTAGCTGCTATATTTTCTACATCAAAATAGCAAGTTAAAAATAAAAAGGTTAGTTTGCTGTAAAACGCTAGGGGCATTCTTGATTTCAATTAGCAAACTCGCAGAAACAGTAATAAACAGATAAATCTATTTTTTTGTGCGTATGATGCTGATCGAGGATATATTTTTACCAGGATTCCAGGGATAACTTCCTTGCTGTTCTTCAGAATAAGTGCTTTGGGATTTTTTGCATCTACCCAAGGAGGGGAGAGTGAGTTCAGGCTCGTTGATTTCAGGAAAACAGGGAGAAAATTTGAGGGTGGTGGGTAGGGGGAGCGGCTGGTTTTATAATCCTTGTGTTGAAATTATTCTGGGGTTTGTTGATGGAAAGGAATGAAGTTAACTCCCGACACATTGACAGAACTGTCTAATTTTTCCCTTCAATGAGCTTCACCAGGAGATAATTAGGACAACGTTGTCAGTCAGGAACAGTGGGTGCAGAAGACCCAA
This sequence comes from Ginglymostoma cirratum, assembly GCA_024137785.1. Taxonomy (NCBI): domain Eukaryota; kingdom Metazoa; phylum Chordata; class Chondrichthyes; order Orectolobiformes; family Ginglymostomatidae; genus Ginglymostoma; species Ginglymostoma cirratum. Next base: position 1,748,478 of record JAHRHZ010000054.1, read on the forward strand.
CCCGGTTGTATCCCCAGGTTACCCGCGGCTAACAGGAAATGGACAACATTGCTGAAAAACCAGATTCCTGAGTCACTTGAGGTGGAAACACTGCTTCCAAGAAACATGTCTCAACGTTTGTTTAGTTTGTTGGGAATCCTTCATTTTTTAGCCTCAATCTCTTGGCAAGATTTCTTTCCAAACCAACTAGGGTCAATGCAATAGGATAGTGGTTATAATTCTAGAGGCCTAGACTAATAATTCAGAAAATGCCTCAGATAGTATAGCAGTCCAGGTCAGCACACGGAAACTCCCAGATAATACACATATATTTGCACTCAGACATGAGAAATAATGTCAGTAGAAGAAATCGTCAATTACCATTTTGAATAATAGACAATCAAATCATTTCCCTTAGACATTCAGTGACATTACCATCACCAAATCCTGTACCATCAATATCCTGACGTGACTAGAAAATTAACTGGACCAGCCAAATATATAATGTAACAACACCAGAGACCGGGAATTCTGTGAAAAGGGGTTCACCCATTGACTTCTAGTTCCTCTCCATTACCTCTAAGTCATGAGTCAGAAATGTGATGAAACACTTTCCATTTGCTTGGAGGCGTACAGCTCCATCAATACTCAAGATCAAAACCAAGCTGCCCATTTGTTTACCACCTCCTGCACTGCCCTTAAGACCCACCTCCACCACCATAGGCACACCAAGCTATGGTGTTACCTACAGGATATATGCAGAAACCTTCCAAGGGTTATCTAGCAGCACTTTCCAAACTTATGGCGCCCTCAATTTTGAAGATACTGTGTAGCAAGTATAGGGAAGTACCAAAAGGTTTTGACTACATAGACTTAAGTGGTTCAAGGAAAAGGCTCACTAATACTGTTATGACATCAACTAGGAAGGGATGAAAAAAGTCACTGTAGTTCCAGAGGACTCATGATCTCTCATCTCATGATGCAAATCAGAAGCCCAAAGTACCATTGGCATTATTAGCTTTTAACTCCAAGATGTGTTTTTCAAAAAAACTTTGCCACAGCTGAAAGATGACTGCAGATGAGAATTCAATCACTGTCTGAGAGAGACCTATAGAATGTTACACCTGTAGAGGTTCAGAGAAACTCCAGGGATAGAAACAAAACAGTATGAGATGACACGGGGCTGATGATCTTACCCTCTCAGCAGACAGACAAACTCGCAGAATCCGTCTGTTTTGCCTTTACAGGAATATATGAAAAAAGGGTTAAAAGCCATCTTCAGCTTTGGTCTGTGTGTGTTATTAGCCTGATGTCCTAATGAATGGATTAGTGTGTTATGAGGGACACAGCTCTAAGAACTGTTACTTAAACACTGCTTTCCTGCAGGTAAAAGAAGGGAAAAGTACTTCCTGTTATTTAAGTTGCTGCCAGTCAGCCACTGTTGAAAAAATATCACTCGTAAAGAGTTTCGATTAACCTGCAAAGCCAAGACACTCAAAATCTCCGATTTACTAATATTACAGCTACCAATAGCATCCATTGTAGCAGCTGTAATGTTTGCCTATCTGCTCATCACGAATAACTCGAAGATTTATTGATTTTTAAAATCTTTTTTGACTCACACTTTGTTAGTACTCTGCATACATGCATTGCATTACTATTTCTTCTCACCTTTTGAAATTTATAAATTCACTATTCTTATTAATTTAAGAAAGCCTAGTTAGATTGGTTCCTTTTAAAATATAAGTTTGTTTGGGTATGGGAGAAGTGTACCTATTAGGGAAGGAATCCCATTAAAATTAACCTTGTTACAACTAGCCAAGGGAGCAGATGAATAACCGAGGAGCACGAGTTTGTCACTCTTCACCCAGGAATTCAATAGTTTGTAGTATGCTATCTAGAACGGTAACAAATTGGGGAACCTCCCTTGTGGTGGTGTTTTAGCTGAGGGTCACCGTGCCTCAGGCAAGTTTGATAGCAAAACTTTATATAAAACCCAACAAAGCATTAATACCCCGAGGAAAGGAAATCTGCTGTCCTTATCTGTCCTCAATCCAGCCTGACACTGATTGGGAGGTTTCATTTTTCAGCAGGAGTGACTTGCCTCGACATTCTAACTTGAGTTACAAATCAGTTAATAAAACAAACAATAATTCCGGCACAATGCCTGATGCTATTTCTTTCTGAGAGTAGACTCCAGTCAGATATGCTTTCTCAGAAGAACATTTTGTACATACACTGCAGTTGTTTTTCTTGACACGGTGAAAATGAGAGAGGGCCCGATAGAGGCAAGTTTGAAACCTTGCTTGATGCAAAGGCAGCGGAGTTCAGATGAGGGTTGAGAAGCTGAAGGATTAGAAAGAGCGGACAGTGACATGGCAGGCTGCGGAGGGATTGCACGTTCCTTCCTTCTGAGTGATAAAGCTAGAGAATCAAACATCATTCCAATTTGAAACAAAACAAAGAACTGGACATTGGAAGTCTGAAACAAGAACCGCAATTACTAGAGAAACTCAGCAGGTCAGGTAGCATCTGTGAAGATAAAGCAGAGTTAATGTTTTGGGTCCAGTGACCCTTCTTCAGAACTGACAGTAACTAGGAAAAGGTGGTATATACGCTGAAGACAGGGGATGTGGGTATAGGAGTAAGTGACTGGTGAAGACATAATCCAGAGGGTGAGAAAGACAGTTAGGCAGACAAAGAAATGGATAATGGTAAGCAAGTGGGAAAGGAAAAATAGTAACGAGGACTATAAGTAGGTGACATTGTGAATGGCTATGCTGAAAGCAGCTCATGGATGACAGGGCCTGGTGAGTGGGAGTATGTAAAAGTCATGAAAGAAGTTGTTCAGATCCTAAAATTATTGATCTTGATGTTGAGCCCTGAAGGCCACAAGGTACCCAAGTGGACCAACGACATGCTGTTCTTCCAGCTTGTGTGACATATAGTCCACAGATGCTGCCAGGCCTGCTAAGTTTCTCGAACAATTTCCGCTTTGTATTAATATTCCAATCTGCATTAACTCAATCTGTTTTCAGATATGTCCAAATGGTTCTCATGGATAAGGCATAGCTAATCCATACTATATGTGCCCTACAAGTTGATTGAGTAGGAAAGCAATTATTCCACAGGTGAATCCCTCATTACAAATTGCATAAAATGTCAGCTAGAAAAAATATAAGTTAAAGTAAAGCAATCAATCAGACCCAGTGGTGATGGTAGTAATGTCATAGGGCTGGTAATGCTCTAAGGATATGGATTTGGAAACAACCACAGCAGCTAATAGGATTCAATTAATTAATGAAAGTTTGGAATTGAAAATTAGTCTCAGTAATGATGCTGTATTTGGTTGATTGTGAAGAAGAAAATTTGCTATCTTTATGCAGTTTGGCCTATGTGTGAATCCAGACCCAATGTAATGTGACTGAACCTTGACTGCCCTCTGAACTGGCCTTGCAAACCATCCAATTCAGCTGCAAGCAGGATGTGGCCAAAAATATTAGTCTGGCCAGAGATTTCCATATCCCATGAAAGCACAAAGAGAAATTGAAACTGACCAGAGTGCCTATTGAATGCAGAGTGAAAATTGATTTATAACTTGGCAGATAGAAGCATTGGCGATGTGAATCTAGGATACGTCCAAAAATATTATTCAAAACAAATTGCCAAGTAATGACATCTTGAGGATGACAGATGCTGAAGAGCGGATCTTTAGACAAGTTAATTTCATGGGATAGACATTGATGGGTTGCTTGTTAATAGAAGTGAACTTCATTCTTTGGCTCTCATCAATGTGACTTCTAAGCTCAAACAGATTAAAAAGTATAGCACTCAGATTTGCTGAGGAAGTGTGAGAGCGGAGAATCTCAGGTCCACATCTGATTGGCATCTGATATTAAATTTGAGAACACAGCAAGTCCCAGTTTCCGCCCGTACAGTTTGTTTCTTTTAATTATCTTGCTCAGATTTTTGGATGGAAGGGGCAAGGAAGTTTCCAATCTTAATCTTGTTATGTCAGTAGCCTGTATACAGGTGAGGATTGTTGTATTCTTATGTTGTTGCCTTAGCACATAATTGCTGCCCTCATACCGGTTTGCATGATCGAGGGTATGGACATGGGGTGGGTGAAGTAGCTGCTGACAGTCACATCCATGTCTTTGTTTTGGATTCCCCAATAAAAGGCGGTGACGTCAACACAGGATGAAGACCCAGAAAAAAGATTAGGAGAAGTGAAAAAGTTGCATTTATAACAGGATCACAGGAAAACAGATCACTACAAAAATGGCGCTGGTTGAACAGTGCGCACTCGATTTTTGAGCTGGTCAGATCAGTGATCCACATGGTAAGTAAGTCATCTGTTAGTTGGGTTATAGAAGCTGCAGGGATATTGAAACAACCTTGGGTGCCCATGCAAAAGGAAATGTGTTGGAAAAGCAAGGAGAAAAATATCAGAAAAAAGCAAAAGAAGCTCAGCAGCTATATTGCTGAATCTCCACATGGAATAGCCTCATACTCTTGCTCCTATAAATCTCCTACACATTGATAACATTTGCAAAAGAAAGTGAAACTCATCAAAATTGCCATCAAGTTCCCTGGCATGAAATGGGAGGCTGCAGATGCCCTAACTGAATTTAGATATTTTTGAACAAAGCATGAAGCTATTTTTTTTTGGTTTTGTCATTTCTGAGAAGGATATGCAATCAGTAAACATAAAGATACCCATTAGAATCAAGCAATTACACAGAGTCCACATTTTAGGGTTGTCTGAAGACAACCAGAGAAACCCTGCTAAGCTATCAGAAATGTTGGAGGATCAGCATGGTAAAGAAGTGAACATTAGAATTCACCATCCAGAGTTATCTTACGAGCCGCAGCCTCAAGAATCAATCGATCAGTTTGTAAGTAAATGCTGTGTCAGTGTGTGATTTCTCAGTGCTGAACTGAATGAGCAGATTACAAAGCTGCCTTTCGCCCCAAAGTTTTCCAAAAAGACTTCTTAGAGGAAAAAGTCTACTTAGTGACACTATTAAAAGATGGCAGATAATTTGAATCTGAAGGAGCCCATTACATCTGAAAATGCTTGTTGCAGTTACTTGCATTGGTGCAGTAGCCAGGACACAGAAAGGAAGCAAGCTGCAGGGGAGGTGTAGTCTGTTATACTCACTGTGAAGCTGTCCTACATCCCCAGATATTTGTAGGTCGTGGAGTGCAAGAAGATATTGGGTTCACCTATACAAGAAATCTCATTCTAGAGATATGACCAGAGGCTGCAATAGGGCACGACCAAACAAAGAGCATGTACATCTGCTGACAGCAACAACAAGAAATGTGTGAAAAAGCTGCACAGTTGCTTGCACATATACAAATTTAGCAGCAAGATTTTCCAGTGTGAAGATTCAGATTGGAAGAACGTTCACCCAGAAAGTGAACTGTTCTTCTACATATGATACATTGGGGGGGATGATCTTAAACAGAGGCTTTGTCACTATTAACATCATATACCCAAAGAAACTTGCTTATTCGGGACTGACAACATGGCAGCTAATGCAGGAGTTCTTCCAGTCATAATTCTGAAGGACATTTATCTGGATCAGTAGACGTCAAAAATGCAACCTGAGCAGTGAACATAACTGCATTAATACATTCATGACAAAATGCAACTATGGTATTGAAATTACAAAGTATTGTATCATGTGGACAGAATTTACCTGCAATAGCAGGATGAGTCACGTATGGAACTCAACATAATTTATGAAATCACTAGGATATCAATCACAGCAGAAGAGGCCAAGAATACTTGCTTTGAGTCAGTCCAGTAATTATAACAAATATACCCACATAGGTCCAACACAAGGGTGGCACGGTGGCACAGTGGTTTGCACTGCTGCCTCACAGCACCAGGGACCTGGGTTCAATTCCACCCTTGGGTGACTGTGTGGAGTTTGCACATTCTCCTTGTGTCTGCGTGGGTTTCCTCTGGGTGCTCTGGTTTCCTCCCACAGTCCAAAGATGTGCAGGTTAGGTTGTTTGGCCATGCTAAATTGCCTGTAGTGTTCAGGGAGGTGTAGATTAGGTGTGTTATAGGGGGATGGGCCTGGGTGGGATGCTCTGAGGTTCAGTGTGGACTTGTTGGGCCAAAGGGGCTGTTTCCACACTGTAGGGATTCTATGATTACAATAGGAAACTTCATAGGTGATAATGTATTCCGTCTCAGAAAATGTAATTCCAATAATTACAGTCAAAATATGTAATGTTCACAAACAAGGCAAGCTTAAGAGTGAACATCATATGGAATGTAATAGTATTAATCAGCACACTGATTGGTGCAGTTCTATCACATGCATGGTAAAACAAACATAAATGTTGAGGATATGTTTGGAGTCAAGATCCATCTATTGAGATGCCAAACTCCATCATTAGAAAAATGTGATCCTAAATTCACAACAGCTAAATTATTTCCAAGCTCAATACCCAAGTATGGACATTGATTGTTACACCTTATGAAGAAATCATTACTTTCAGAATGTCATTTGGCAGATGTTGCTTCCAGAGCCTATGTTTTGATTTATCTGTACATTGGGATCTGTTCCAGCAGCATATTGACAGAATACAGAGAACCACACATTCCTGATTGTGCTACCAACCCCTAAATATTAATTGAAATTGCATGGTAAACAGAAAAAAGCAAGTGAAGTAAAGCAGCGTACACTTCCATATGTACCAATGGAAATGGAACCCTAGTGATAAAAATCTGCCCTTTGTTAGAAAGCCTATGAGTTTTGTGCTTTGTAAAATGTCCACCATTTTGACACACCTAAATACAGCAAATTACTTTACTACAATGTAATTTACCACATGGGAAATATTGTGAAAAATTCTAAGGGATAAAAATCATGAGTTATAAAGTTTTTTTTAAATCTAGCCTAATTTTCTTTGACAGAGGCTTTATTTGCACATGCCCTGTGCCTAATTTCATTAAACTATGGCCTGATTTTCACCCCTTTCCCTCTTAGTACCCAATCCAGTCTCCCAAATGAAATGTGGTGATGTTAACCCTGACAATACTTTGAAATGAAGGCCCCCTTCTCTTCCTGGCAGGTTTACAGATCTGTGCAGAATCACATGGTAACAACTGCTCTCTTCAGCCAACTGCTGGCACCTTCAAACTAACAAGAATGAACTTCCACTAACCTCCTCCTGTAAGTTAATTAAAGGCACTCACTGTGTGATGTTTTGGGACTTGTGCAACTGCTTGTCACGTGGACTTACGACCCTTAACCAAGACTTTTTATTTAAGTAAAGCAACTTTACAGAGCACTGTAACAAAGTTGCAATTGTGGAATGATGTTAAAGGAGAAGGAGGAATCAAGATGACTGGATCTAGATCAGTTGGGTAGCATAGTGGTTTTGTTACTAGACGAGTAATTGTCAAGTGAGGACTAATAATCTAGTGACATGACTTCAAACCTCACGATGGCAGTTGGGTGATTTAAATTCAATTGATTAAATTGACCTGGAATGAAAATCTTCTGACAGGAATGTTAACCATGGAATTATTAGAAAGTTGTAAAAACCAGTCTAGATCACTAACATCCTTTAGGGAAGGAAATCTGCTGTCCTTATCTAGCCTGGCCTACATGCGACTCCAGAACCACAGCAAAGTGGTTAACTCTTAATTTTCCTCTAAAATTGCCTAGCAATTACTACTCAGTTGTATCAAACCACTCTCAAAAAAATCAAATTAGAGTAAGATCAAACCAGCCATGTTGACCTTAAAAGAATTCCCCCAGCTAACATTTTGGGACTTTTTCTAACAATAGGAGAGATGTTCTACAGATTAGTCTGTAACAACCTGACATTGTCATTCTCAGTAAATCATTATCTTACAGTCAATGTCCCAAATGCCTCATTAACAACACTGGACAGGTCCTGTCCCATCACAGTGTGGTATATAGTTGGGACGGAGCAGCTATTGGGCATTTTCAACTTTGGCTCTGGACTTTACGAAGTCTTTTGGCAATGGGTCAAATATGGGCAAGGAAATTTCCTGTTGTTTACTATCCTTCCTTAGCCAATGAGCCATGTTGAACGTAGTTTGAAAGAAGCACTAATGACACAGAACGTACTCTGTGTGGGGCACTTCAAAATTGACCATCATAAGATCTCAGTAGCTCCACTGCTGACCAAGTTGACCAAGACTACAGGTCATAGTTGCCTGACTTGGCCTGCTGTTGATGTAAGAGAATCAAACTGATAGGAAAGTACCAATTGATTTTGTACTAATCTTTTTGACACAGATGGAATTATTCATGACTGTACTGATAAGAGTTAGAACAGTGAAGGGCAGAGAAGAAAAGATTGACGGGAGATTTGATAGAGTTAGTCAGAATGATGAGGCAGCTGGATAGAATGACGAGGGACCTAGACAGAGCAGATAGGGAGAAACTGTACTCACTGGCAGTAGGGTCAAGAATCAAAGGACATCAATTTAAGGTCAATGATTAAAAACGAAGGCCACTATTGAGAACTCATATTTATAGGTTATGAGAATTGAAAGTGTGAAGATGTGGAACATTCTTATGTTGCAAAGAATTTACCATGTGACTTTAAGGACTGCAAAAGTCAAAAGTTTAGAAGAACAGGGATTGTCTGCTGTTTACAAAAAGCAAGTAATTTTCTACAGAATAAAAGCTGAATTTTCCTAAGAAGAGATAAAGCTGCCGTCTGCTACCTTGATGGTTGGCTGAACAGATTTTGAAAAACTCTTCTGGATCTGCACTGTTTGTTGCTGAGAAAGAAACAAAGCTATCTCTCCCCCCTCACTCTCTTTCTCGGTGAGAGAAAGACAACCCTTAAAGAAAACCAGCTGAAGGAATATCTCAGTAAAGCATTTTTTGGGTATTTGAGAATACTGCAGAAATCAGTTTCTGCAATCTGCTCATGAATTTTGGATATTGAACCCATTAACTCAATCCAAGGCCCTGAATCTTAGTGATCTTCCACCTGTACTAAGGTGTGGGTTCATTGCCCTGCAACTATTAGCAATTGGATTTTATCAACAGGTGATGAAATAAACTCTAAGAAGTCAACCCATTATACCTTTTGTCCCGCAAACCCTTGACCTATAGGGCCATTGTTCCTTATTTTTCCATTCATATTGCTTTGCAGAAACATGTCATCTTGTCCTAAAAATGCATTTTAAATAATGAAAACAGAAGAAAATTGGATCAAACCTCTGCAGCCCTGCTACCACCAGTCATGACAGGTTGGAGGAAGAGGCTCCAGAAACATTTTTGCCATATTTGGCAATATAGCCCTGCCTATGAATGTAAAAGAGAAGACTGAAGTGTTTGTATCCAGAAAAAGTGTTTGTATTCAGACAGAAGTTCCTTTATCCTTCTATCTTCATTCACTGAACAAGGCCTTCGCTGGCTAGGCAGCATTTATTGCCAATCCCTAAATGCCCAGTGGGCAATTCAGAGTCAACCTCATTGCTGTGGGCCAGACCAGGTAAGGATGGCAGTTTCCTTCCCTAAAGGACATTAGTGAACCAGATGGGTTTTCCTGACAATCGACAATGGATTCATGATCATCATTAGATTGTTAATTCCAGATAATTATTGAATTCTAATTCCTCCATCTGCTATTGCAGGATTCAAACCCAGGTTCGCAGAACATTATCTGGATCTCTGGATTAACAGTCCAGTGATAATACCACTAGGCCATCACATCCCCTACTAAGTACCAAGCAGAAGATTCATTTCTGCCTTCTCCTAATAAGACCAGAAGAAACAAGGAACAGAAGTAGACTGTTCAGCCCCTTGAACCTTCTCTGCTGTTCTATAGGATCATGGTTGACCTGACATTTGTCATGTCCACTTTCTTGCATTTTCGCCATAACCTTTCCTTTGCTTACTGATCAAGAATCTAGCTATCTCAGCGCTGACTATACACAAGGACTCTACCCCATAGTTTTCTGTGGCAAGGAATTACAAAAACTCACAACCGTCTCAGACAAAAAAATTCCCACTCATCTCAGGCTTAAATTGGAGCCCCTTTATTCTGAGACTATACCCTCTCGTCCTAGACTCTCCTATTGGGGGGAAACATCCTGTCAGCAATTATCCTGCCTAGCACTTTAAGAATCCTGTATGTTTCAAGGAGATCATCTTTCATTCTCCTAAACTCTAGAGAGTAGAGTACCAACCTGTTTAGCTTTTGTTCATACTGGGGATCTTCCTAGTGAGCCATCTCTGAACTGCTTTCAATTAAATGATATCTTTCCTTAACTAAGGGTAATAAAAATGCTCACAATGCTCCAAATATAGTCTTACTAGCACCTTCCACAGTTGCAGTAAGATGGCCCTACTCTTGTACTCTAAATCCCTTGAGATAAGGTTCAACATTCCATTAGCCTTCCTGATTACTTGCCACATCTGTGTGCTAGCTTCCTGTGTTTCATGCACAAGTACCCCCGAGTCCCTTCATGTTGAAGCTTTCTGTTGTTTTGCCCCAAATAAATAATACCCTGTTCTTTTGATCTCCCTTCTAAAATGAACAACTTCACATTCTCACATTATGGTCCATGTGCCAACTTTTTCTCCACTTACTTAACCTGTAAACTGTTTGTATCTCTCTTGCAACTTGCTTTTCCGCCTATTTTTATGTCGTCTACAATTTTGGCTACAGACTTTTTCACTTCCTTCCTCCAAGTCATAACGATGTATCATAAAACATTGCAGTCCCAGCACTGATCCATGTGGAACCCCACTGGTTATAGTTGCCAACCTTAAAAAGAACCCATTATTGCTACTAGCTGTTTCCTGCCCATGGACCAATTCTCTATCCATGCCAATATACAATTTCCAACAACATGGGCCTTATGACTTAATCTTTTGTGAGGTACCTTGTTGAAGCTCCTGTGGAAGTCCAAATACAACACATCTGCTCATTCTCCTTTATCTAATCTGGTTGAGACTTCCTCAAAAACTCTAATAAATTAGCCAGACATGATTTCCCTTTCACGAAGCTATGCTGGATGGTAACAAGTTTTTTAAGTGTTGTTGGAGGTTCACTTATCCAGGCAAGTGGAGAGTATTCCATTACATTTCCTACTGTACCTTGTAGATGGTGGATAGGCTTTGGGAAGTCAGGAGATGAGTTATGCACTATTGAGCTTCTGGTCTCTCACTTGTTCTTGTCACTGCAATATTTATATGACTGGTCCAGCTAAGCTTCTGGTCAGTGATAACCCCTAGGATATTGGCAGTGGGAGATTCAGGGGTAGCAATGCCTTTGAATGTCAAAATGGTTAGACTCTGGATGGAAATGCTCATTGTGTGGCAGTTGTGTGATGTGAACGTTATTTGTCACTTGTCAGCCCCAGCATGAATTTACCCAAATCTTGTACATGTATGCAAACTGCTTCAGTATCTGGAAAATCACCTTACGATAGGAAGGTCATTGATACTGAGGCCCTGGATTACTTGGAGGAACTCTTGCAGAGATGCCCTGAGGTGACTGACCACCAAAAACTACAGCCATCTTCCTTTGCATGAGTTGTGACTCCAGCTAGTGTAAAGTTTTCCCTCTGATTCCCATTGACTCTAGTTTTGCTTTGACTCTTTGATGCATGGTCAGTTGCAGCTTTGGCATCAAGAGCAGTCACTCAGACCTCACCATTGGAGTTCAGCATTTTGGTTCTACCAGGGCCTCTCAACTCCTAATTTGAACAACTTGTCTTCAGTACTATTGCTGGAATTTTTTTATCAGGGTCCATGGTTTAGCAGAATTCATCGTCTTCAGGCATTTCTTGATATTATCCCTTGATGTAATGAATCAGTTTGGTTAATGACTAGCTTCTGTGATGCCAGATCCCTCCGGAGGAGGCCAAGATGGAGCGTCACTCAACGTTACTTCTTTATTAATACACCTCCTCCCACCCACCCTCCTGCAAAAATGCCATCCCCTATTCCCAATTCCTTCGCCTCCGCCGCATCTGCTCCCAGGATGAGACATTCCAATCCCGCACATCTCAAATGTCCTCATTCTTCAAGGACCGCAACTTCCCCCCCACAGTGGTCGAGAACGCCCTTGACCGTGTCTCCCACATTTCCCGGAACACATCCCTCACGCCCCGTCCCCGCAACAATAACCAAAAAAGAATCCCCCTCGTCTTCACATACCACCCCACCAACCTCCGGATCCAACGCATCATCCTCCGACACTTCCGCCATCTGCAGTCAGACCCCACCACCAAAGACATCTTTCCCTCCCCACCCTTATCTGCCTTCTGGAGGGACCACTCCCTCCGCGACTCCCTTGTCCGCTCCACACTCCCCTCCAGCCCCACCACACCCGGCACTTTTCCTTGTAACCGCAGGAAGTGCTACACCTGCCCCCACACCTCCTCCCTCACCCCAATCCCAGGCCCCAAGAAGACTTTCCACATCAGGCAGATGTTCACCTGCACAT
>JAHRHZ010000054.1:1761330-1843458 GCA_024137785.1 Ginglymostoma cirratum
CCATCCTGGGCCTCCTCCAGTGCCACAACAATGCCACCTGAAGGTTGCAGGAACAGCATCTCATATTCTGCTTGGGAACCCTGTAGCCCAATGGTATCAATGTGGATTTCACAAGCTTCAAAATCTCCCCTCCCCCAACCGCATCCCAAAACCAGCCCAGCTCATCTCCACCTCCCTAACCTGTTTTTCCTCTCACCTCAAGCCACACCCCCATCTCCTATCTACTAACATCATCCCGCCCCCTTGACCTGTCCGTCCTCCCTGGACTGACCTATCTCCTCCCTACCCCCCTACCTACACTCACCTTTACTGGCTCCATCCCCGCCTCTTCGACTTGTCTGCCTCCTCTCCACCTATCCTCTCCTCTATCCATCCTCTATCCGCCTCCCCCTCTCTCCCTATTTATTTCAGAACCCTCTTCCCCTCCCCCATTTCTGATGAAGGGTTTAGGCCCGAAACGTCAAGTTTTCCTGCTCCTATGATGCTGCTTGACCTGCTGTGTTCATCCAGCCCCATGCTTGTTACTTCTTTATTTATTCTTTGTTCATTCACGGGATGAGGGAGTCGCTGGCCAGGCAGCATTCATTGCCCATCATGCAGTTAAGAGTCAACCACGTTGCTGTGGGTCTGGAGTCACATGTAGGCCAGACCAGGTAAGGATGGTCCTTCCATAAAGGACATTAGCGAATCAGATGGGTTTTTCTAACAAAACACAATGCATTCATGGTCATTGTTAGATTCTTAATTCTGGATATTTTTATTGAATTCAGATTCCACATTCTTCTATGGCAGGATTCAAACCCAGGTCCCCAGAACATTATCTGGGTCCCTGGATTAACAGTCCAGTGATAATACCACTAGGCCATCATCTCCTACTGGCTGAAGATTGTTGCAGATGCTTCAACCTTGTCTTTTGCTCTAATGTTGTGGCCTCTGCCCTCATTGAAGATGGAAATATTTAGGCAGCATCCTCCTCCAGTGAGCTTATTAATTGCCCGCTAGTATGTATGACTGGATGTGACTGGACTGCTGTACTTAGATCTAACATATTGTCTGTGGAATCACTTAGCTCGATCACTTGCTTATTGCTGTTTGGCACACAAGTAGTCCTGTTTTGTAGTTTCACCAGATTAACATCTCATTTTAGGGTATGCCTGGAGCTGCTCCTGGCATGACCTCCTGCACCCTTCATTGAACCAGTATGAATCCCCCAGCTTGATGGAAACGGGTGATTTAGAGATGGTCAGCTCATGAGCTTGCAGTTTGTGCTTCTATTCAATTCCATGTTGCTGATGGCCTATAGCACCATTGAGAGATCCATGTTGGCAGTCTCAGCTCTGAGTCAGAATGTTGTGAATATAAGCATTCCCTAAAAGGGTGGTAGGACCAGATTCAACCATGTCTTGTAAAAAATAAATTAGATTATTATCTGAAGAGAAAAATAACTACATGACTATGACGATATGGTAGGGAAGTGGGGCTATAAGTGAATTTCTCTAGCAGATAGTAGGCTCAGCCGCAAGAATATCCTCCTTCTCTCATTGGACCATTCTAAGATTCTGCTCTGGAGAGATCAGCACATCATCTATTCTGGCATTCCAAGGCAATGCTGAGGGAGTGCCTACTAAAAATGTTATTTTTCAGAGGAAGTAATAAACTGACGCTATCAATTTGTCATCTATGATCTTGTATAGTGTATATTTAAAGTCATTCCAGTGACCCTCCTTAGCTGGATCCAAATGAACAGACGAATGGATCAACGCACCACCAAGTTATCTTAAAAGGTAAATAGCTCAGGAGATTCAACAAGTTGGCGGGCAAACATCAAGCTTCCCATAGCCTCATTCGAAAGAATATCTCAATAAGACTAGTGAGAGACCTTCCTCGCTACCTGTTCTCATGCGACTGAGATCATTTAAACAAGATCAACAGCTTTAACATGGCTGGCAGGGTTGTCTAAAAGCGTGCCCGAAAAGTATTCATGAAATATTAGAATTTTAAAAGATAAGGATAAAGACCGTGAGAATAATCAGATAATTCTTTCAGGGAACCCTCTCAAGCCCAATAGATCAAGTAGCATCATTATTTGATTCTATGAAAACAATTTTGACTTGTTTTCTATGTTGTTTATGCACTTTTAATGACTGTCACTAAGATGGGTTATCTGGCCAATGCTCTTTGCTGTTCATGGGAGTTACTGTTTGCAAATTGGCAGCTGTGTTTCTAATAAAACAGTGACAACCCTTCAAAACTACTTGATTAGCTGTAAAGCACTTTTGCGACATCCAGAGGTTGTAAAAGTCACTGTCTTCATTCAGCTCTACACCTTGTTATCTCAGATTCTCCAGCATCTGCAGTTCCTATTATCTCTGAAACAATATAAATACAAATTATTTTCCTTTCAGTCAAAACTTAGCAGCAGTGACTAATGCCTTGGCTACAAACTGTGATTAACCTTTCCAACAGATTAGTTAGGGGTTAACTCGACAAGCAGTTCGCAATTATTTGGAAAGAAAACACAAAAAAATCCAGCTCACTCAATAAATAACAAAAGAGACAATTGTTATTGGTGATGGTATGCCCATTAAATCTTTCCTCAGACTTATAAAGTCATGGGTTCAAGTTTCATTCCTGGATTCCTGGATACTTAGTAGACAAGTGAAAGAGAGGACACGATATGACAGAATAGGGGAGAAGAGGACTTTAGCTTAGCATGCCTTCTGTAAAATACTCTACATGACAATGCAACGTTGCCTCAGCATTTATTTGGTGTTATATCCCAGTCCTTGGATTCTGAAATATAGGAATTATATCAGGATTCTGCCTTCAATTACCTGCAAGGATCCAAGGAGACTAAGATAGTTTTTTTTTAATTCAACTTAGCCATTTCTAGCATGCTTTATAAAAGTAACGTAAAGCAACTTTTCTCACATTTGGCAAAAAATATGTCACCCAATCGCCAACCTTATGAACATGTAGAAATGATGTGCAAAAACCCCACTGGTCTACCCTTCTGTCCTATTCAGCTGTGTTTCAACTAAGCTATATGAAACCAATGCACCCCATGCGTCAAAAGTCATGAAATCTCTCGGAGAGGAAAACACAACAAATCAATAAAAAATTGGATATCATTTCATGGCAAAACTTCCTGGGATGTTCATATGAAGATGTGAATGGGTTTCTAATCCTTATCCCTAATGTTTATAAGATCAGAAATGAGTCCCAGGAGGCAACAGAGTGGCACATCGCCCAACATCCTATTGACTTGCTGTACACAAGAACAGCCATTTCCAGGAATTTTTCTGGTTCCCTTTTGTATCCAAAACTAATGCACAAGTCACCACCTAATTCTGACAGTCAATGATCCCCTGACAATGGAAAAGCCTCCTACGATCTAACCAAGTTCCATGGATAAGTAATGTGAACATGAAAGGCCATTGACTTGTAAACATGACAGGCACTGTTTTAGATCCCACAGTCTAATCTCCGTGACATCTATATCTTTCTTGTAAAAATATCCCAACTCCTTCAGCATATCGTGATAACTAAGGATTTTAGATTAAGCCCTGCTTAGAACCTTTTCAAGGACTTTGTATATCCCATCAAATGAAGCAATCAGAATGGCTTTAGATTAGTTTGGGATAGGATGCAAGTAAAACCTTGTCATCTGATAAATACATCCCATTGGGTTTTAATTATATGAAAGAGCAAGCAAGCTCTCAGTTTGCATTTGGAAGATGCCATCCCTGTACTGCACTGGAGTGTCATTCAAGATTATGTGCTCATGTTTCTAGAGTGCCAGCTTAATCCACAATCTTCTCTCCCAGAGGCATGAGCAAAACACTGAGCTGTCACTGTTATAGTTATTTGATCTGTTCTGGTCTTTGATGAGAGAGTAAGAATGGTATAACTTAACACCAAAGTTGCAGGCTAAGGTGTAGACCTAAAGAAGGTGATGTTACAGATCATGTTGTACTACAGGAGAAAGACCAAGAAGTTGCCTCGATATCACAGGGAACATTTCTGCTTCGACAAAACCCGGTAAGAAAAGTCACAAACACGGAAAATGCTGGAGAAACTCAGAAGGTCTGGAAGCATCTGTGGAGAGCGAAACAGTTGACATTTCAAATCCGATCTTCAGAATTAAAAGGGTTTCGAGAAAGGTAACAGCCATTTTCCAACCCCTTTCAGTTCTGAAGAAGACTCATGCTGGACTTGAAATGTTAACTCAACCTCCCTCTCCACAGATCTGCTGAGTTTCTCCAGTATTTTCTGTGTTAGTTTCAGATTCCCAATATGCATAGTGTCTGGCTTTTATTTACTCAATAAGAATCCAAATAAAATGTGATCATAGAATAGAACTCTACAGCGCAGAAATAGGCCATTCAACCCATTGAGTCTGCACCGACCTGCCAAACAGCATCCCACCCAAACCAACAAGTTTGCATTTTCCATGGCTAACCTACACATCCCTGGTGACGATGGGAAGTTTAGCATGGCCAATCCACCTAATCGGCAAATCTTTAGACTATGGGAGGAAACCAGAGCACCCGGAGGGTACCCACGTTGACACGGGGAGAATGTACAAACTCTACACAGGCAGTCGCCCAAGATTGGAATCAAACCCAGGTCCCAGGCAGTGTGAGGCAGCAGAGCTAACCACTGAGCCACCATGCTGCCCCCTGTTTTCTATGTCTCAATTTCAACTTGTGAAACTCTTGCTACATATATTTTCCTATGAAACAGCACTTTACAGGATAATTGTACAATAATATGATGACATAATGAAGCGCTGCAGAAAATCTAGGCTTATTGGTTGATGTCCAGTGACCCCTGCTGGACAAATGCACACATATCATCTCTGGGTGAGGAAAGGAATAGGTTTGGATGTAATAGTCCCCAAGTCTCATTAATCAGGAATGGGTATATTGTGGGATATAGCAGGAAATATAGCACCTGAGGATCTAGCCTCTACCCCCAACCTTTGCCCTCGGACATCTGCCACAGCAAACTCCACTCCTAATTTCTTCAGTCAAGTAGATGGAGGATGGTTAATTTTTCCCATCATGTTTGTGCTGGCTCTTAGATAGTGATCCAATTTTCCCAAACTATACATATTCCCATTCTATAGCTCTGTATCCACCTTTGCTTCAATTATTTATTCCGTTTCTCTGTTAGAGATGCACTGATTTCTGCAGCAAAGCTTTCCGTGCTGCAACACTCTCTGAGCAAAGAGATTTGCTAAGTTTCTCTCCACACTTTCATCGTGATACTTTTAAGTTACTGACCCAAGCCTCTGGATCTGAGTTGGTGGTCCCTCCATCTCTACCCCATTTGTCTGACCCATTTTATGCTTTTTTCAGGTTGACGCAGATGATGTCATTACCAGGGATGAACAGATTTACTTGTTGCTTCATGCTAAACGGAAGTGTGAACAGAAGTTAAACTCCAAGATGGATAAAGCTGCTGGTAACTCTTTAAAGTTCTTTAATTTTGTCAACTACACCTTGTATTTATGGAACACCCATAAAAAGACAAAAGGTTCCAAGGCACTTCACAGGAATATAATCAGACAAAAAGAATCCATGCACAAAAAGAGATATGAGGAGGGAAATGGTCAAAACATTGCCAACACCTTTCCTCAAATGAGCTATGTTCAATGATCTAAGAAGTTATGTCTGTTTTTATCCATCCCTCTTTCATTTGTGAGTGATTCAATTTAAAAATAGCCAGCAGAAAGCCTTAGACTTAGACGAGATGAAGGTCAGTTTGTTACAAAACATGGCTCTAAGTTATTTAAGTAAAAATGCAAAGTTATTTAATAATGATTTAGTAACAATGTTAAATTATAATTTAACAATGGTTAAATGCTGATAAGGATAGAAATTACCTACGAAGGTGAAAGTCAGATCAGTCTTTTAAGAAAAACCAAAAGAACTGGGATGCTGTAAATCAGAGACAAACGTAGGAATTGCTGGAACAGCTCAGCTAGTCTGGCAGCATTTGTGGAGAGAAATCAGAGCTAATGTTTCTGGTCAAGCGACCCTTCCTTGGAACTGATGGTAGCTAGGAAAATGTCAGTTTATATGCAGAAAATAGAGTGGGGAGAGGGGTTAAGGAGTAAACGATAGGTAGGGATAGAGCCCAAAGAGAGAGAAGAGCAGTTAGACAGACAGAGGAGTGGATAACAATCTGGCTAAGAGGGTGAATAGCTATTAATGGGAACTGTAAGTGGCTAACAGTGGGTTTGTGTGTGATGGCAGACTGCGTAATAGCAATGCCTGTTTGTGGGGGTTGGGGTAAGGACATGGAGAGCTCAAGCCCTAAAATTATTGAACTCGACATTGAATCCAGAGGGCTGCAGGGTCCCCAAGTAGAGAATAAGGTGCTGTTCTTCCAGTTTGCGCTGAGCTTCGCTGAAAGACTGCAGTAATCCTGAGACAGAGATGTTGGCCAGGGAACAGGAAACTGTGTTCTGCGAAGTGGTGACCCAATCTATGCTTTGTTTCCCCAATGTAGAGGAGACCACATTGTGAGCAGCGAATGCAGTAGACTAGATTGTGGGAAGTGCAGGTAAAGTGCTGCTTCACCTGGAAGGTATGTTTGGGCCCTTGGACTCTGAGGAGTTGGAGGTAAATGGGCAGGTGTTGCACCTTGTGCGGTTGCAGGGGAAGGTGCCGTAGGGCTATGTGTGGGGATGTTGGGAGTAAAGGAAGAGCAAGGTGTCCTGGAGGGAATGGTCCCTGTGAAGGTGTACAAGGGAGGGAAGGGGAGTAAATGTCTAGTGGTGGCATCTCGCTGGAGGGGTTGGAAATGGGGGCTGATGATCTTCTGGATGTGGATGCTGGTGGGATGGTAGGTAAGGACAAGGGGAACCCTATCACTGTCGTAGGAGGGGAGAGAAGGTGTGAAGGCTGAACTGCAGGAGATAAGTCAGACCCGGTTGAGGGCCCTGTCAACAACAGTGCTGGGGAATCCTCGGTTGAGGAAGAAGGTGGACATTTCAGAGGCTCCCTTGCCAAATTTGGCATCATATGCAACGGAGACAGAGGAACTAGGAGAATGGGATGGAGTCTTTGCAGGAAGCAGGGTGTAACGATGTGTAGTCCAGGTAACTGTGGGAGTCAGTGGGTTTATTGTGGATACTAGTGGCCAGTCTATCCCCAGAAATGGAAACAGAGGTGTCAAGGAAGGGAAGGGAGGAGTCAGAGATAGACCAGGTGAAAGTGAGAAGGGGGAGGAAATTGGAAGCAAAATCAATAAGCTTTTCCAATTCCAGACTAGAGAGGGAAGCAGCACCAATGATATCATTGATATAACGGAGAAAGACTTGTGACTGGGGGACGGAATTGAACTGGAACAAGGAATGTTCCATGTATCCCACAAAGAGACAGGCATAACTGGGGCCCATGCGGGTACCCATGGCCACCCCTCTGACCTGAAGAAAATGAGAGGAGCTAAACGAGAAATGTTGAGGGTGTGAACGACCTCGGCCAAGTGGAGGAGGGTGGTGGTGTGTGAGGACTGTCCAGGCCTTTGCTCTTGGAAGAAGCAGAGAGCCCTGAGACCATCCTGGTGGGGGATGGATGTGCAAAAGGATTGCATGTCCATGGTAAAGAGGAGGCGGCAGGAGCCTGCAAAGTGGAAATTCTGGAACTGGCATAAAGTGTCTGAGGAGTCATGGATGTAGTGGGCAGGGACTGGACTAGGGAGAAAAGAGTGAGTCAAGGTAGGCAGAGATGAGTTCTGTTGGGCAGGACCTGGCTGAATCAATAGGTCTGCCTGGACAGTCCTGTTTGTCGATTTTCGGAAGGAGGTAGAAGCAAGCTGTGTGGGGCTGCGGGACCATGAGCTTGGAGGCAGTGCGGGGGAGATCACCAGATGCAATGAGGTTGGTGACCATTGTTGACACAATGGCCTGATGTTCCATTGTGGGATCACAGTCCGGGGAAGATAGGAGCATGTATCTGAGAGCTGGCACTCAGCCTGTGCAATGTAGAGGTCAGTTTGCCAGACTACAACAGCACCGCCCTTGTCAACAGAAATTCTTCCTCGACTGAGGAAACCCCAGCACTGCTGTCGACAGGGCCCTCAGACGGGTCTGACCCATCTCTTGCACTTCCACCCTCACCCACTCTCATCCTTCCCACAACAGCGATAGCGTCTATCTTGTCCTTACCTACCGTCCCACCAGCATCCACATCCAAAGGATCGTTAGCCACCATTTCTTCCACTTCCAGCAAGATGCTACCACCAGACACATATTGCCCTCCCCTCCCTTATCAGCCTTCCGCAAGGAACCGTTCCCTCTGGGACACCCTGGTCCACTCTTCTTTCACTCCTGACACACCCCACAGCCTCATGTTTCCTTCCGTTGCAATTGCAGATGGTGTAACACCTGTCTGTTTACTTTCTCCCTCCTCAGTATCCAAGGGACCAAACACACCTTCCAGGTGAAGCAACGCTTTCTACTTCGCAGAACACCTGCATTCTGTTCCAAGAAAAGATCCTAACTTCCAGTTGCCTGCCACTTTAACACACCACCCTGTTCCTTGGCCAACATCTCTGTCTCTGGCTTGCCGCAGTGTTTAATCGAAGCTCAACACAAGCTGGAGGAACAACACCTCATTTTTCGCTTGGGGACCCTGCAGCCCTCCGGACTCAATGTCGATTTCAGTAACTTTAGCACGTGAGGCACCTTCTCCCATGTCCTAGCGCCCACCCTGACAACCAGGCCTTGTTAGTCTGTTATTACATACTACTCATTGCTAGTCACTAACATTAACAGCTAATCACTCTCCGAGCCAGATCATTATCCACTCCTTTGTCTGTCTATCTGCGCTTCTCCCTCATTGAACTCTATCCCCACCTATCGCTTACTCCTTACCCTCTACCCCCACACTATCTTCTGCATATAAACCAACATTTCTTAGCTACCATCAATTCTGAGGAAGGGTCACGCTACCTGAAATGTTAACTCTGATTTTTATCCACGGATGCTGCCAGACCTGCTGAGCTTTTCCAGCAATTTCTAGTTTTATCTCAGTCCTTTAAGGCATTGTTGCAGGCCATTTCTTGCAGTTGAAATGTTAGTTCATGGAGTGAAAATCTGAAGTTGAAGAGTTGTTTTCAGTAACTGCATGGACTTCTATAATTCAATGGTTGGCGCCTGCCTTTGTAGTTTAAAGAGTGCTTAAGGCGAGTTCGTAAAAGTCTTTTTTCCAAATGCATAGGTGATATATGAGTCACTTGGGTCTCGAGCTTACTCCACCCTCACACCACGACGGATGAAATCCATCAGTACCTGGAGACTTGTCAGCATGCAGCTCCATCAGTTTGTTTAGTATCACTCCCTCTGTGATTGTACTTTCACTGAGTTCTTCTCTCCCTTCGATCTCCTGATTTACAGCTATTACTGGAATGTTTTTGTGTCCTCTACAGTGAAGACAGAGCAAAATATTTATTAATTTCATCTGCTATTTCACTATTATCTACTATTAACTCCCAAATGTCACTCCCAAGAATACCAGCTTTCACTTTACCTACTCATTTCTTTTTTATATACCTGTAGGAAGTTTTGCCATCTGTTTTAACATTCCCAGCTGGCTTCCTCTTATACATTCTTCTGATTAGCCCTTCAGTAATTCTCTGCTATGTCTTATATTCTGACCAATCATCTGACCTGCCAGTAATCTTTGTGCAGTCACATGATTTTTTTCTTAAGTTTGATGCTTTCCCTAATTTTGCTTAGTTAATCATGGATGGTGGATTCTCCCTTTTCAATTTTTCCTTATGCTAGGAATATACTTTGAATTTTCCCTGAAATGTCTGCCACTGTGTTTCTGTTGATCTTGCCTAGCGTGTAAGTTCGCTTCAGTTAGCTCAGCTTCCATGCCCACATATTATTTATTTAGATTTCAAATATGAGTCTTCTCCTTTTCATGCTGGATGTAAAATTCAGTCATATTGTGATTGCTGCTACCTAGAGATGCCTTAACTCTGAGAACTTTAATTAATTCTGTCACCTTACGCAACACTGAGCCTAATTTAACCTTCCTGGTCAGTTCCAAAATGTGCTGTTACCTCATAAACATTCCATGAAGTCTTCACCCAGGCCATTACTGCCAATCCAGTTTATATGTCAATTGAAGTTACCAATGATTATTGCTATCCCTTTATCAGAAGCAGCAAAAAATGTATTCTTTAAAATTTGTCTGACATTGTCAACAGCTAGAGGCCTGTAAGACAACTCCCATTTGCGACTTATTTCCCCATGATTCCTCATCTCCATCAAAACCAATTCAACACTCTGATCTCCTGAGCCAAGTTCATCTCCAATTGTTGCTCAAATGCCTCTCCAGCTTTAACCAGCCTACTATTTTTCTGTGAATGAATAAAAATGAATGAATAAATAAAAAATAACTATAATATTCAGGACCTAATTGTTGTCATCCTGAAACCATCTCTGTAATAGCTATCAGATCATATTTACTTACTTCAACATCTTCTATTGATTCACTTACTTTGTTATGAATACATTGTGAGTACACATTCAGATGTGGAGCCTTTAGTTTTGTCTTTCTGTTTTCCTGTAACATCTAGTCTTGATTGTTGGCTCATTCCTAGTTTATTTTTCTCGCTTCCCCTTCCTGCCATTCTCAGACCCTCATTTTTACTATTTTCCTCTACTACCTTATCTGTACCTTTTGATATATCACATCTTTTGCATATGATCTCTTGCCTTCACTATTTAATTGAAAACCCCTTCTACTTCCCTAGTTATATGGTCCACAGTTCAGGTGTAGACTACCCTAACGGTTCCTTCTCCACTTTTGCAAGTATTAGAGCTAGTACCTCACCAACTGGAACCTACTTTTCCCGCATCAGTCTCTCATTCATCTTTTAGTTTTATGCAATTTATGAAAATTTGCACCAGGCTAAAGTAATACTGCAGAGACTTGTTATAAACTTCAGGATCTGTTTTTGAATTTAGGTCCTAGCTCCTCATGTTCCCTATACGTCTTTCCTAGTTCTACCTATGTCATTGGTATCTCCACGGACCGCAACCATTGGACCCTGCCCCTCTCACTGCAAGTTCCATTCCAGGCCTAAGCAGATGCCCTGAACCCTGGCACCAGGCAAAACTGCCAGCTGGACTTTCACTTTTCTCCTGCACAGAATACCGTCAACACTGACTGTGCTGTTACCCACAACAACTACATTCCTTTTTGTTCCTAAAGAACTGCGGATGCTGTAAATCAGGAACAAAAACAAAGTAGCTGGAAAAGCTCAGCAGGCCTGGCAGCATCTGTGAAGGAGAAAACAGAGTTAATCTTAAACGTTAACTCTGTTTTTTTCTGCTGAGCTTTTCCAGCAACTTTGTTTTTGTTCCTTTTTGTTCCGCAGATTTGAATAGCTTCTGATAACATTGTGCCACAGTCCATTTGTGCATCTCATCATGAGAAAGCCTCAGACCTATTGGACAATTAGAGAGGCTGTCACTCCTGTACTCCTGCCCTCTGGGACCCCTTACTTGCCCACTCACAGTCATAACCTCCTGTCCCTGACTACTGACCATATCATAACACTCCATTGTAATAGGAGTGACTGCCTTCTGGTATGAAGAATCCAGGTCAACCTCCTCTTTTCTGATGGATCTCAGTGTCTGTAATTCAGCATCCAGCTTATAAACTCTGAACCAAAGCTGCTTGAACTTCAAATACCTACTGCAGGCAATAAATTATTTTGCCAGCACGACACTTGAAGATTGCCTGGACTTGTTGTCAACAGAACATGAATGATTTCTGGATGAATGCAAAGAAAATATTCATTTTACCAGTACCTCTGTGTATAGCTTTTCCAACAGAGCACTCCTTCAGTACTGCACAGTTAGCCTTGATCTAGAAGCACAAAGTCTGTAGGTGGTTCTATAAAGCCATAAGTTTAGTGTTACTTAAGGAAGAGGGGAGGCCTGCCAAATCAAGTTTGCTACTTAGATTTTTCACTGGACAACAGTGGGCTTTTCCGGGCATCAGTGACACTCGAGGTGACAATGCCAACAGCTAAAAGACACCAGTCAATAAGGCCAGCAGCTCTAATGAATGGCCGTGTCTGTAGAGAGGTGGTGGATGCTGCTGGTACTACACCAGTTTGCTGGACTGCAGGCTACATGTGAGAGATGGTGTGAGGGACGTGACAGATGGTTACGCTGGAGGGAAAAGGGGAGTGTTTAAAATTCTTTCAGAGGATGGAGGCACCAATGGCATAGTGAACATTTATTGCTGCCATTGCACATCAGTGGTGGAGGTAGTGAATGCTGAAAGTTGTCGATGTGGCGCCAATCAAGCAGGCTGCTTCTTGAGTGTTATTAGGGCTGCACTTATCCAGGCAAGTGAGAATATTTCATTACAGTCCTGTCCCTGGCCTTGTGTGGGTAGTGGACAGGTTTTTGAAAGTTAGGGAGTGAGTTATGTTGGAAAGATTTCTCTGGCTTTCACTGGCACTGTTTAAAACATTTAATGTTTTAAAAAATAATAATTGATGGTAGGACAGCATTTATTGCTTATCACTAACTGCCCTTGAGAAGGCGTTGTTGAGTTGCCTTCTTGAACTGCTGTTGTCCATTTGCTGTAGGTAGATTCACAATGCCCTTAGGGAGAGAATTCTGGGATTTTGACCCAGCAACAATGAAGGAACAGTGATATATTTTGAAGTCAAGATGGTTGGTGGCTTGAAGGGGAATTTGCAGAGAGTGGTGTACCCATGAGTCTTGTCCCTCTAGATGGTAGTGATCATGAGTTTGGAAGGAATTGTCTTAGGAGATTTGATAAGTATCTTGAGTGCATCACGTGGAGTGGAGGGTGGGGTGGGGGGTGATGTATGTTTGTGGATGTGGTGCCAATCAAGTGGCTGCTATGTCCTGGATAATGTCAAGCCTCTTCAGTGTTATTGGAGCTGCACCCATCCAGGCAAATGGGGGGAAGTATTCTATCACACTCCTGACTTGTTCTTGTAGATGATGGGCAGTCTTTGGGGAGTGAGGAGGGGAGTTCTACCCTGCGAGATTCCTAGCCACAGATCTGTTCTAGTAGTCACATGCTTATAAAACTTGTCTAGTTCAGTTTCTGGTCAATCATAACCCCAGGATGTTGATAGAGTGCTAGTCAATGATGGTAACACCATTGAGTATCAAGAGGCTATGATTGGATTCTCTTTTGATGGAAGTGGTCATTACCTGGCACTTGTGCAGCGCAAATGCTACTTGCCACTTATCAGCTCAAGCCTGAACGTTGTCCAGGTCATAAAGTTATAGAGTGAAACAGCATGGAAACAGACCCTTTGATCCAACCAGTCCACACTGACCATGTTTCCAAATCAAACTAATCCTACCTGCCTGCACTTTGCCCCTATCCCTCCAAACCTATCCAATTCATTAACTTGTGTAAATGTCTTTTAAACATTGTAACTGTACCCGCATCCATCACTTTCCCTAGCAGTTCATTCCACACATGACCCACACTGTGTAAGAAAGTTGTCCCTCATGTCCTTTTTAAATATTCTTCCTTTCACTTTAAAAATATGCTCCCTGGTTTTGAACTCCCCAACCCTAGGGAAAAAGACCCTTGTCATTCGCCTTAGCTATGGCCCTCATGATTTTACAAACCTCAGTTAAGGTCACCCCTCAATCTTCACACTCTGGTGAAAAAAGTCCCAGTCCATCCAGTCTTTCATCATAACTCAAACCTTCCATTCATGGCAACATCCTGGTGAATCTTTTCTGAACCCTCTCCAATTTAATAATATCCTTCCTTTAACTGGGTGACCAGAACTGTACACAATACTTCAGAAGAGGCCTCACCAGCGTCCTGTATAACATCAACATGACGTCCCAACTTCTATACTCAAAAGGTCTGAGCAATGAAGGTAAGTGTACTATACACCATCTTAACCACCCTGTCTACCTGCGATGCAAATTTCAAAGAATTGGGTGGCTGAACACCTAGGTCTCTCTGTTCAATAACACCTCCCAGGACCCTACCATTAATTGTGTAAGTCCTATCCTTGTTGTATTACCAAAATGCAAAACCTCACATTTATCCAAATTAAATTATATCCACCACTCCTCAACTCATTGACCAATTGATCAAGATCTCTTTGTAATCTTAGATAACCTTCTTCCCTGTCCACTATACCACCAATTTAGATGTCAGTCTTTCTGCATATGGCCATGGATTGCTTCAGTGCCTGAGGCATCATGAATTGTGCTGAATAATTATCGGCAAACATCCCCACTTTTGACCTGATGATGGAGCAAAGGTTGTTGATGAAGCAGCTGAAGATGGTTTGGTCTAGAACACTACCCTGAGGAACTCCTGCGGAGATGATTTCAAGGTGGGATGGTTGCCCCCTGCAACAACTACAGTCAATTTCATTTGCACTAAGTCTGACTCCAACTAGTGGAAAGTTTTCGCTTTGCTTCCTATTGTAGATGCAGATGGAATGTAATGTGAAAAATGTGAGGTTATGTACTTTGGCAACAAGAGTTGAGGAGCTGAATACTATTTAAATGGAGAAAGAAAGGTGGAAGAAAGCTACAGAACAGATGGCTTTGGGAGTACTTGTCCATGAATCATAAAAAGCTAGCATCCACCTTCAGCAGATAATAGGGAATAAAAATGAAATGATGCACTTCATTTCAAATGTAATGCAGTCTAAAAGAAGGAAGGTTTTGCTAAAACTATACAAGGCTAGTGAGACTGTAGCTAGAATATAGGGAACAGTTTTGGCACCTTATCTATGGAAAGATATACTTGATGTGGAGGTGCTGGTGTTGGACTGGAGTGGAGAAGGTCAGAAATCACATGACACCAAGTTATAGTTCAACAGGTTTATTTAAAAACACAAGCTTTCAGAGCGCAGGGCCTTCATCAGGTGAAGTGAGAAAGAAGCCCATAGAATACTGAATTTATAAATAAAAGATCAAATGGTCATATCACTAATGAGGATGTATTAAACAAACCTATCATGCTGTTCAATCTTTAATCAACTAGAAGGTTTTAATTGATTAATATGTATATGTAAATCCCCGAATTTTTTTCAAGTCACTGCCCTGAGAGAACTAAAGGTTTTATCAGTGTAAAGAAGAGGTGACATTTTCGGTCAGACAATGCATGTTAGGTGTGAGGCCTTGTTTAGAATCTATTTGTGTTTTGGTTTGGAGTCAGATTGGTTTTATTTCTGAAGTAGGAATTTATAAAACCCAACATTGACTGGCTGTCTATAAATTGTATGCTTTTTGAACAAAATAGAATGTACCTGCAAATACAAATTCACCCCAGTGTGTGTGTGTGTGTGTGTGTGTGTGTGTGTGTGTGTGTGTGTGTGAGAGACAGTGAGAGAGAGAGAGAGTGCGTGGTGGGGGGAGAGAGAGAGACAGAGAAAGTGTGTGTGTGTGTGTATGTGTGTGTATGTGTGTGTGTGTTTGTGGGTGTGTGGTGGGAGGAAAGAGTGTGTGTGTTGGGGGGGTAGAGAGAGAGAGAGAAAAAAAAGGGTGTGCATGTATGTGTGAGAGTATGTGTGTGAGGGAGAGAGAGTGTGTGTGAGGGAGAGAGAGAGAGACAGTGTGTGCATGTGTGTGTGTGAGGGACGAAGAGAGAGTGTGTGTGCTTGTGTGTGCTTGAGACACAGTGTGTGCGAGAGAAGATCTGTTTAAGAGTGTGTTTGTGTGAGAGAGATAGAATGTGTGTGTGTGTGCGTGTGTGTGCGTGTGTGTGTGTGTGTGTGTGTGTGTGTGCGTGTGTGTGTGTGTGTGAGAGAGAGAGAGAGAGAGGGAGAGTGTATAGTGTGATGGGGACACCTATAGTGCGACATGAGTCCCAGATCCCGGTTGAGGCTGTCCTCATGGGGACTGAACTTGGGGCTATCAGCCTCTGCTCTGCGACTCCATGTTGTTATGTGTCCCGAAGTCTGCCTTGGAGGATGTTTACCCAAAGATCTGAGGCTGAATGTTCTTGACCGTTGAAGTAATACCCCACTGGGAGGGAACGCCCCTGTCTGGAGATTGTTGTGGAGTGTCCATTCATTCATTGTCATAGCGTCTGCATGGTTTTGCCAATATACCATGCCTCGGGGCATCTTTACCTGCAGCGCATAAAATAACGTTAGTCGAGTCACATGAGAATCTGCCGTGCACGTTGTGGGTGGCACAAGATAATAGTAGGTAATGGATAATAGTAGCTATTGGAGGGACTGACTTACGAGGACAGTGAATGGGTTGACTCTGTATTCACTGGAATTTAGAAGAATGAGAGGCAACCTCACTGAAATATGCAAGATTTTTGGGGAGCTTTACAGGGTAGATGCAGAAATGTTGTTTCCCCTTGTTGGAAAGTTTGCAACTAGAGAACATAATCTCAGAAAATGGGAACACATGTTTAAGATACAGATGAGGAGGAATTTCCTCTGTCAGTGTGTTGTGAATCTGTGGAATCCTCTATTGCAGAGGGCTGTTGAGTTTGCATCATTAATATTTTCAAGGGTGAGATAGTCAGATTTTTAAATAGTGAGGGAATCATAGGTCATGAGAAAAGGCAGCAAAGTAAGTTGAGGATTATCAGATCAAACATGATATCACTGAATGGCAGAGCAAGCTCAATGGCCTGAATGGCCTTTGTCTGCTCCTACCTTTTATGGTCTCATGGTGAACTCCACCCACTACATGGTTAATGTACTCAACATTGGGATGAGGTCCACTTACAGACCTCAAGTGGTGCCATTTGATTCCATGAGCTTAATTAGGTGGACACAAGAAGGAAACATGGTTCTCACTTACCACCTTCCTGCCTGATTAAATGACCCAACCCCCCGCTGTCACATTTGCCTTGGGGAGGGCATTAAATTCTGGACAAAAAGTTATTTATCGCATTTAATGAGGCAATTCAGCTAATTCAATCTTTGTTCGGTAGCTTTCTGTGGAACAGTCCAGCCAATCTCACTCCTCCACTCAATCCCCATAGCCCTGTATAGTTACTTCTTTCAAGTGATCATCCAACTTTCTTTGGAAATCATTCATTACTTCCATTTCCACCATCCTTGCAGGCATTGAGTTTCAGGTCGTCCCAAGATTATCCCTCCATATTTTGCACTAAGTGTTAAATTGCACTCCCTTGCTGTTATAATATCAACTAATGGGAACAATATTTTTCTTTATGAAGTTACAAATTAGAATAGACCATTCAGCTTGTCAAGTTTGCCCTGTCTTTCAACATAATTATGTCTGATCAAACGCTTCAATGCCTTTTATTCATCCCATCTTCATAATACTGTACCCCACTGGTAATCAGAAATCTATCAATCGTTGCCTTAAACTACTCAAAACAATGAGCTTTCACAGCCCTATGGCAGATAATTCCAAAAGTTCACATCCTCGTCTGTCTTATCTAAACCTGTCACACTCTTGTATACGTTTATCAAAGCTCTGCTCAATGAACTTTGTTCCAAGGAGGAAATCCCTTTTGTTTTCGATCTAATTTTGTAACTAAAGATTCCCCATGCCTGGAACCTTCTGGTAAACCTCTTCTGCACTCTTTCGAGACTCTCACACTCTTTCTAAAATCTGGTTACCAGACCTGAATGCAGTACTCTAACTGAGACCTAATCAGAGCTTTATATAGGTGTGGCATAGTTTTCCTGTATTAGTCCTTAATGTATCTATCCATAATATTATTTATGATCCTAACCATACTCACCATATGACTTGTCACCTTCAAAGACTGATGTGCCTACACTTCCAGATCCCTCTTTTGCTGCACAAGTCTCAGACCTGTGCCATTAATTTATATTGCTTCTCTCTATCCCTCTCCAAAAATGCATCACCTCAAACTTCTGCATCTTAATTTGATCTGACAATCTTCTGACTGAGAGGCACGAGTGCCTTTCACTGAACCATGGCTGTCACAGTAAGTGATTAGACAATGGATTTGGCCATAAGATCATATGTAATGTGTCCACTGTGGCAGCAACTGTGAAACTTCTGAGAATCCTTAGACGAGGGAACAATGTGTAACTGGTGCTAGGAAATGTAAAATGTGTGTCCAGTTACACGGGCTGTGAAACATGTGCACCAACGTGGTAATGGGATGCTCTATTTTGACCTTTGTACCTCTCAGTTCCGATTGAGCCATCATCTATCGGAAATGTGCCTACCCAGTTGTCGGCTTAACTGAGTTACTCTTCCTTAGCTGACAAAGCTCACTGTGCAGAATTGAATTTGAACTTCAGTGAGTCTGTGGGCCAGGATCACCTTGGATCACGTGAGTTAGAAATGAAGGGGCAAAAATTTGAAGGAGTCAGTTTGGTTGAGATTGAGCACCTTTGGCATCTTTGGAGGAGTATGGCAGAAGCGACTAAGCTGAGACAGTGAGACAGGGCAGCCTATTGAACCTAAGTCATTAAATAATAAAATTGGCTCTGAGTTGTTTGCTTGCTGAAGGAGCTCAACCTTTTAGTGATGTGTAAAACCTTGCTGTGAAACATTCCATAGTTTATTATTGTTTATTTTTCTAAGAGGCAATGAGTGATCTTTCCTTTTCGCCAGCTTAGCAAGGCTTCTCAGAGGTTGTGCAGAAAGAGGGTGAGAGGAAGACGGTGGGGGATGGGCAGGTGGGAAAACTGTCTCTGCTGAATTGGCAAAGTGCCTCATCCTCCTGCCTGTCGACTTGATTCATGCCATCAAGTGCAGGAAAAAAAGGCTTATTTGGCAGATGGCCCTACTTCAGTGGCTTCTGTGGGCAGTGAGCAGTGCAAATCGTGTCTAAGAATTATGTGATATTTGCTTCAAAATAATGTTTAAGGTAGGCAAGTTGCTGGCTTAAATTGATGTAGGACAAAAGTATTTGTTGAACTAAAAAAAATTGTTCTTTATATAGTTCATATATAATGAGTCAAAGGGCTTAGCATTTGTATGATACTTTCTGCAACCTTGGGACCTCCCCAGATACTTTGTAGGATTCAGTAACAGTGCGATCACAGCAGCCAACTTCCACAAAGCAAGATCCCACAAACATCAACAAGATCAACTGCTTTCTTTACACAATCTTAATCGCTGGACCTGATTACCAGTCTAATTAAAATTGAGCCTGTGGCTCTCCTGTATTTTCAGTAAAAGCAAGTTAATCGACGCAGGGGTCTTTAACGGGTACAATGTTCTGATTTAAACATTGGTTTGTTATTTTCTTATAGTAACTGAAAAATGCTTAACAAATTAGAATGATTTCAGAAGCACTGTTCTTTTGTACACTGTTGATCAAGGCAATCTGACTTGAATCAGTCATCTAGTTACAACGCTGTCCATGATTGTTTGTCAAGAGTGTATCTCCAAGTTACATGCCCAAAGTGACATAAAACAATGATGCTTCATGAAGGGGGTCAGGGGTGGTGGACATGTTCACATTGGAGCAGTATTCCTACATCAATTAACTGCTATTCCAATGAGATGTGGTATGGCGTATCAGATTGAGAGACAGAAAAACCATTCCAATCCCCAGAAGTACCATCTCACACAAGACAGGGCACATAATATTCATCAAACTCAGGGAAATAAATCATTTAGAATTACTATATGCTCCATAGATAAGAAAAATCGTCTTGTCTGTCATAGCTGGAACCTATGGGCAATGACCCCAGAGAATTGTGGGATGACTGTTTTTAGCAATGTGGTCAGGGCTGTGTACTGAATTTTATTGCAAACATTCCCGACCTTGTTTCAAGTTTCTCTGCTACACAGAAGCATGCTCTGTGTACCAGGTTACCACTTCTTGCTGTCATCCAAACACCTAAAATTAGCCTCGAAGAATATTTTATTCCCACATACTACAATATCCTTTTATTTCCTTCTCTGGATGACAGTGTGTCACCAGTTTAACACAGCACTGTTTTCAGACGGTAAGTAAAACTCCACACTAGCTTATGGGCTGGGCCTGACTGAGAGAGCAGGATCATAGAGACCTGGGCCTCTGATGCAGGACAGCCAAAAATAACTTTCTTGTTTACTGAAATCTTTGTAATTCAAGATTGTTTTTCTTTAAGTTAGGAGAATCTGGAAAATAACATTTTCAGTAAATTTTAAATGGGCAGCAACCTCATACTGCTGGTAGGACTATTTTGGAGCTTGGTTCTGTAAAATCTTCTTTAACTTTTATCATTGCTGACTTTTTGTCCCTCCACTCCTCAGTGTGCTGCATCAGGCTGGGATAAGATCACATAGTTCAACTCAGTCATCTATTGGAATGTCGTGTTTCACTTGTATTTTACTGCATTATATGTGCAAGTGTTATGTCCATTAATACACAATGTGGTGTGTCTCAGTTCACACAGGGAACTGAGTTACTGTGCAAGTGTACAGTTTTTACATTAATATTGTAGTCCAGAGCTGTGGATAGTGGTGAGTGGAGCTCCAAAATTCTCTCCATCACAGCTGACCAGGAATCTCCCCAGCTTTCACCATCAGCATCAATAGAGAGAGAAACAGAGTTAATGTTTAGAGTCCATTGAACCTTCTTCAGAATGGTTCCCAAAGATGGGGGAGTCCTGAACCAGGGGTTACAGGCTAAGGAGATCGAGTAAATCACTTAAGACTGAGATAAGAAATTTATTCACCCAGAGATTGATGAACCTGTGGAACTTGCTATCACAGAAAAGAGCCAAGGACAAAAGATTGCTTGATTTCAACAAGGAATTGGAAATAGCACTTACAGTCTTAGAGCATGGAAACAGGCCCTTTGCCCAAACTGGTCCATGCTGACCATGGTGCCCACTCAGCTGGTTCCAATTGCCCTCATTTGGTCAATATCCCTCTAAACCCTTCCCATCCATGTACCTATCCAAATGTTTTTTAAATGTTGCTGATGTAACTGCCTCAACCACTTTCTCTGGCAGTCCATTCCATATATGCACCACTCTCTGCGTGAAGAAGTTGCTCCTCAGGTCCTTCTTAAATCTTTCCCGTCTCACCTTAAACCTATGCCCTCTAGTTTTCAATTCCCCATTCTTGGGAAAAAGACTGTGCATTCATCCTATCTATGCTCCTCATGATTTTATACACCTCAATAAGGTCACCCTTCATTCTCCTACATTCCAAGGAATAAAGTCCTATCGTGGCCAACCTCTCCCTATAACTCAGGCCTACTTGTCCTGGCAACATCCTCGTAAATCTTCTTTGCACATTTTCCAGTTTAACTTTCCTATAACAGGGTGATCAAAACTGTACTCCAAGTACGGCCTCACCAATTACTTATACAACTGTAACATAACGTCCCAACTCCTGTACTCAATGCCTTGACCGATGAAGACCAGCATGCTAAATGCCTTCTTTACCGCCCTGTCCACATGTGATGCCGCTTTCAACAAACTATGTACTGTACTCCTAGATCCACAACACTCCTCAGGACCTTATCATTTACTGTATAAGTCTTACCTTGGTTTGACTTTCCAAAGTGCAACACCTCACACTTATCTGCATTAAATTGCATT
Organism: Ginglymostoma cirratum; assembly: GCA_024137785.1. Taxonomy (NCBI): domain Eukaryota; kingdom Metazoa; phylum Chordata; class Chondrichthyes; order Orectolobiformes; family Ginglymostomatidae; genus Ginglymostoma; species Ginglymostoma cirratum. Next base: position 1,782,859 of record JAHRHZ010000054.1, read on the forward strand.
TGCCAGTCCTCAGCCCACTTCCCCATCAATCAAGATCCCACTATAATTTTTGATAACCTTCCCCGCTATCAATGATACCTCCTAATTTTGTATCATCTGCAAACTTACTAATCATGCCTTGTACATTCACATCCAGATAATTTATGTAAATAACAAATAACAAATATTCCAGCACTGACCCCGGTGGAACACCACTAGTCACAAGCCTCCAGTCTGAGAAACAACCTTCAACCATCACCCTCTACTTCCTACCATCGAATCAATTTTGAATCCAATTAGCTAGATCTCTCTGAATCCCATGCAACCTAACCTTCATGACTACCCTTGCCGTGTGGGACCTTGTCAAAGGCCTTACTAAAGTCCATACAGACAACATCCACTGCCCTACCCTCATCTATCCTCTTCATTACCTCTTTGAAAAACTTGAAACAATTTGTCAGACATGACTTCCTGCGCACAAATCCATGCTGACTATCCCTAATCAGACCTTGACTATCCAAATGTTGGTCGATCCTGTCCCTCAGTATCCTCTCCAATAACTTGCCTACCATTGATGTCAGGATCACCAGCCTGCAGTTCCCTGGCAACTTTGCTACCTTTCTTAAACAATGCAACAGCATTAGCCTTCCTCCAGTCTCCTGGAACTTCACCAGTGGCTAAAGATGAAACAAAACTGTCTGCAAGGGCCACTGCAATTTCTTTCCTAGCCTCACATGATGTCTGAGGAATGGACATGGGGCCAAAGGGATCAAAGGATATTGGGGAGAAGAGGAAACAGGCTATTGAGTTGGATGCTCAGCCATGATTGTAATGAATCGCAAAGTAGGCTCAAAAGGCCAAATGGCCTTCTCCAACTCCTATTTTCTATGTTTTTATGCCTAGTTCTTATGTTACGGGTGCTATGATAAGTGGTGCTGCATCAGGTACAAATACCCTGCTGAAGGCAAGGCTGACATTATGGTGGCACATCTCTGTGTTTATTAAATAGTAATTTGTTGTGCATTACTGGACAGAACATTCTTGTATATATTTTGCATTAATACAACATTGTTACCGGTTGAGTTTCTCCAGCAATTTCTGTTTAGTTTGTCTAAGAACTCCAGCATCTGCAGTGCTTTGTTTTATTGTACCTTCCCAGAGTCTCGCTTGCATTCACAGAAGTGCCTGTCTATTCCTTTAACAATTGACTCTTCCATAACTATTGCATTCCCACACTTTGTCTTCCTCTCCAGTGCAGCAGAACCAATAATGGTGCAACAGATTTAACATTGCTGCTTTCCCCCAGAGGACATTCCCCTCCCCGTATCCAAAGTGTACACCTGTTTTGCAGGGGAATAACCACAGGAGACTCCTGCATTTCCTGCCTAATCCTCTTGTACCACCTGGCGGTCATCCATTCCCTTCTTGCCTGTGAAGTCTTAGCATGCAGTATGACCACCTCCATTGTGTTATTCAGGATACTCTCTGCCTTATGGATGGTCCAGCTGCTGGAGTGTCCCTAGCTGCTGCTGTTGTTCCAAAGCCCATGCTTTCAGAAGTTGTAACTGGAGACTCTTTCTGCCCGACTTCCCACATAGAGCAGGAAGAGCAAAGCACAGCTTTGGCATGACCTACCACTTTAAATTAAACCTTTTGGGAGATGCTTAATATTATATAATATCAATTACTCCCTGGTCCTCATTACTATTAAATATATACTTTACAAACTATAACCCACAAAAAAAAAAGAGTACCTCTTCCTCACTTCCTCTCTGAACTGAATTCCCACTGTGCTCCAAATTCTGGCTGTGCTTCGTTCAAGATGTGCTCCCTCCCAACTGCTAATGCAAAGCTTATTGACATGAGTAATTATGTGGGTAACATGGTATACATCAACTTACATTTATTAAAACCATATATTACAATCAGAGTCCCTTGTCTGGTTTGTTAACAAAATGTTTGGTTATAAACAGTAGCATGCCTCCAACAAAGTGTCATATTTCAAGTGGTCCCACTTAAGGGGCCAGTTAAGAATGATACCTTTATACCCTATGTTCACATGTTATGATACAGCAATGTCTCTTAAAGGCATACTGAACTGCTGAGATAGAATGCAATATCCACCTATTTTAACAAAGAAAACATCCCAAACAAGTATACATGGATGTACATACCATGTATTGTTAGTTTAATAGTTGTACAGTAAAACACAATGTACAAAATTAATGATTATAACTAAATCTTTGATGGTTTGATAACCTATCCCAGTCTGATGACTGTGTATCTGTCCGAAGAGGTACATGTTGTGTTCAGGTGTTTGTGGTTGACAACTTTGTTATCCTGCTCCTGGTTGCTGTCACTCAACATTATTGCCCAGTTGTTATCATTGGAGTTGTTCTTCTCACAGTCTTCATGCATGATTGTCATGCTGTAAATTGGCCTGATCATGGTTCTGGTCCTTTGCAGGGTAGCACCATGATCAATACTGACTTTGTATAATCTGGGCTGCTTGAATATTTTAGAAACCTTTGTTGGTATCTGAGTACTTGTATTTGTATTTCTGACTCCCACTCTCTGCCCAATACATAGTTGCGTTAGCCCTCTACCTTCTTACTGGTCTTATATCTATCATTCTGCTCTGTCTTTGACAATGAATACCATGAGTCTCAGAAAAGCTAGGGAATTGTTTGCTGGGCAAGATCGTTCACACTTATCTTCCAGGTAGAATTTATACCAGGAATGGTAACCCTTTCTCATGAAAATGCAGCAATGCAGTGTGAAAATATTATTTTGTTGGTTGACAGGTGATGATCATTGATTTGATAGTATGTACCATTTACCAAACTAGATGGTTTGAGCTTGGACAGCAGGATGATAATGTGAGATGGATCCCTCCCCAAATGGCATACATGCTGGATTGGTTTGTCAGTGAACTTCAGTCTTTATCAGATACAATTTGTTCTAGGACACCGAATAAATTGAAAGTAGCATGCATCATGTCAGTGATGGGTCTACTCATTGTGTTGCTATGTTGATGAACAATGGAAAGTTTAGATAAGTAATCTGTCACAAGGATAGATCCTAGTTCTGAGGAAAGGTCACCGGACCCAAAATGTTAACTCAGTTTTTTCCTTCACAGATTGTCCCAGACCTGCTGAGCTTTTCCAGAAACTTTGCCTTTGTTCCTGATTTACAGCATCTGCAGTTCTTTCAGTTTTTATTTAGATCTTTCTGTACGCTGTAAATAGGCCTGTTGCTATTTTCATCCAAGGCAGGGCAGCATTGTGGGTGATTCAGTTGGGAGATGATTGGGCAGGATGTGCTAAGGGTGGTTGGGGTGATTGGAGGCTTGTAGGCTCAGGGGGGGTCAGGTCAAGAGGGTGCCCAGTTGGATTTGGGATATGTTGAATTGGGGTATACACAATACTGAAATTGATTTTTAATCGGTAAGACAATCAAGGTTTATGGAGAAAAAACAGGAAAATGGAGTTGAGATTTTCAGATCAGCCATGAGCTCATTAAATGGCAGAGTAGACTCGATGGGCCAAATGACCAACTTGTGCTCCAATGTATTATGGTCTTATATGTATGCTGGACCACTCGAGGTTGGGTGTTCAGAAGGAGGTGTTCAGAAGGTGTTGGGTCAAGTTGGATGTTAGGGCAGGGTGTTTTCAGGTTGAATGTTTTCTGGGTTCTGTGCTTGTCAGGTTGGATAAGGTATTGTATTGGGTTGGAAGGGTGACGTCTGAGGAGGAGCAATTGGGGAATTGGAGGGAGACGGTCTGTTAGTTAGAGCAGGTTTTAATTGATCTTACCTTTTCTGGGTAACTATTCAGTTAATTGAGGCAGAACTCCCAGTAGTTTGTGAGTCTAACTCAGAATCAGAGACATTTTTGGAGGGTCCCACATGATGGATAATTACGGTCAGATATTTAACTTGCCAGACAATTTCAAGCAAAGGGTGCATCGGGACCTTCTCCAAGCGGTCGAAAGCATATCTTCCAGGGTATGTCGTTACAACAACTATCTTCCAATCAGAAGATCTGGGTCAGGGCATTTGATTAGTTTATAAATGTTCAGACAAGCCTATGCAACATTCAAGTGGTTAAAATCAGTCCCCATCACACTGGAGCTCAGGAACTGAGGCTTCTGATTTCTCACAATATTCAAACTCATCAAAACTATTTAGAGCTATAGAGATGTGTTGCGTCTGTTTGTGGTTAATTATATGAGATAAGCTTGATGTTATTATGCCAATGCATCCACAATACATTCGGCTAGCATGAATATCTTAGCACCTAACAGCTGTCATTGGTCTGCAGACCCACTTCCCCCTTATCCTGCAAGTTATTAGCAATTCCATCAGATTCATTAACTTCTGAATTTTCCACACACATAATTGCCTGATTTCATCTGAAGAACCTTCTCTTCCTTATCTTTTTACATTTAAAAATTCATGATCTCAACATCCCCCCGGATAAGTGAGCACCTGTTCGACTTTCAAATTGTGCAACACTAAATAGCTTTGATTTATTATCTCTGTGTTGTCCAGAATGTGATTTAATATGGTGTAATCCGTTTTATTCTCATGGCCTATTTTACCTACATAGCATGATGCTGACTGATCAACATACTTTATCAATCCCTACAAGCTTTATTTAATGCACTGTATCTTTTTACTAACCCATATTTTATACTTTTTTTCACAGAAGGGTACTGTGCTCCCCAGTGGGATGGGATCCTTTGCTGGCCAGAAGGACCACCAGGGAAATTGGTGCCAATGCAATGCCCAGATTATATATATGATTTCAACCACCAAGGTCAGTAGCTGTTACTTGATGTTCACTATAAGCTCAGTGTGTTAGAAATTACAAACTTAAGTTGTGAGAATTCTAGAATTTTTGACCATGTTTCCACAGAATGGATATGAAAAAAGTAAACAATTACTTTAATCGTTGACTTTGAAAGTCTCACAAGTTAAAAAGGGAGATGTTAAAAACATGTTAGTTTGCTTAAATGCTAGTGAGGAAAGCTTGGAAGTTATTTTCTCATTGATTGCAAATAATTTGGTGGCTTCTCTGCGTGTCTGGTCAGCCAATATGTTGGAGGGATTTGATGTCTTTCTGACAGTCAGACATTTTCATGAAGTATATTAGCCATTACATTTTGAAACATAAAATAGTTAAGGCACAAAATGAGTCTATTCAGCCTGTTGCTTCTGTGCCAATCGTGTCTATAACAGCATCTCATTCTGTGTCACTTACTCTCCTTTTCCAAGTAGCCTTGCACATCTTTCTCCTCAGAGAATTCTGTTCAGATTATTCCATTGTCTTTTTGAAAGCAATGATTGAATCTGCCTTGACCACAATCTTGGCAGTGCATCTTAAATTCTAACCACTTGATGACTAAAAAACATTTTTCTCAGTTGCTTGTCTTGCCAATCACTTTGACCCAGTCGCTTATTAAACCTTCTGCCAACAGGAAGAATGTCTCCAATCTTACTCTGTCTAGACCCATCATAACTTTGGGCAACTCTACAAAGTCTCCTCTTAATCCCCTCTGAGCCAAGAAGAATAGCTCCAGTTCCTTCAGTCCATCCATGTAAAGACATTTCTCATCCTTAAAAACATTCTTTTCAATCTTTCTTGCACCCTTTCTAATATCTTCATATCTTTCTTAGAGGTGGACTCCATGGCCAGAAATTAGTGTAGCATCAGGATCCTCCTCCACCACTTGGAGTATCATTGGGAGCCCAGCATCTATTCCATGGGGCAGGCCTAATACTGTTTAAGTGCCTTCCAGTATTTAACTCACCTTGTGGGATGGAAATCTTGCTCCAGACAGCCATTGGCTTGCATTGGGATCTGTGTCTGCTGCGATAATACACTGAGGTCCATCCAGAGGATCTCCACTGCAACCCCTTGCCTCATGTGAAAGAGAGTGGGATGGGGTCACATTGCAAAGGGTTAAATGTCAGGTCACCATTGTCTTTCCAGACTGTAGGGCTGCTCTCTTATTAGAGAGAGACAACTGGTGGTGATTTAACTTGAGGGTCACCATACCTCAGGCAAGGGGAGATATTGAGAAGGAAAGTCCTTCACTGTAACCTCAGTCATTGGAAGGGGAGTAATTGAACCCATGCTGTTGGCATCACAGTTTTGCAAGCCAACCATCCAGCCAACCTAAACCAACCAAGCTAAGGACAGAAGAGTGAATCAGAGCATCCCCTTCACTCCATCCTAGTTCTGCCTATCCAATGCTTGGGTATCTCAACCTGGTATTGAGTACCTGCAATAATGAAACTCCTCCTACACTGCCCCAACAGAGTTAGCTGGACAGTCTTCAGGAGGAACAGGAAAGCTATGTAAGTCTCAGTAAATCTCTGAACTACCAGTGAAATACTGTTAGGCCCAGGGATAATTCCTGTCAAGTGGCATATTAATGAGATTAATTGACATTTTCTTCCTGAAGATTAGAATTCCTGCACCAATCCCTTGTTTGCCCAATTTAACTGGGGCTAGTTTTCTCAATGCCTAGAATTTGATAGGGTGTATGTTTCCTGAATCTCTTTCCCTTTAAACCCTTGCATTCATGCCCACTCTGGCAGGCTGTACTAAATTTTAGTCTAATCCCCTAATTAGTACTCAACCAATGTTTTCTGTCGGCTCATAATAATTTATTTGCTCCTGTACCCTATTTCTGAAGGCCAGAATCTTGCATACTCGATTAACCATTCCTCTCAATTTGACCTGCAACCTTCAATGATTTGTGCAGCATTTCTGAAATATTACCTTTTATTTTATATTGCCTCTTTTCATTCTTTCAAAATGAATCATTTCATACTGGTCGACATTAAATTTCATCAGCCACTTGTTTGGCACTTTCTATCAGCCTGTTTATGTTCTTTTGAGATTTCTCACGATCCTCATAAAATTTGATCATATTTCCAAGTTTGTGTCATTCACAATTTGTGCATCTGTACACCTCAGTCTAGGTCATATATACATATAGATCAGAAAAATAAGTGTTCTAACCCCAGGGAGCATGACGTATATTCTTCCTCAATCTTATTATGGGTTTGATAAAAAAAATTCACAATTACTCAGTGTCAATCAGCCAGTTGCATATTAACGCAGCACACTGTCCCTCTGATTCCATGAGTTTTAACTTTGCTTGCAAGTCTGTTTTTTGGCGCTCTATCAAAGATTTAGTCTGTAATGCCCCAGGATATATTGGCCTGTTTATGAAAAGTGACAGAGCATTAGAAACTTTTTCACAAATTAACCTATTAGTAATTTGCTAAGCAATTGGCAAAAAATAGTCATGTAACAAAAAGCTATTGATGGTTGTAATCCTACAGTATACTTAGAGTCATAGAGTCATAGAACTATGCAGCATGGAAACAGTCCAATTCTTCCACGCCGACCAAGTTTCCCAAATTAATTTTATGACAAATTATTGTTTCTAGATGTTTTCCCAACACCAAAGTCAAATTGATTGGGCTGAAATTGTTTAACTTAACCTTGCACCCTTTTTTGTACAAGGGCTTGCCATTCTTCAGTCTGCTGCTACCACCCCGAGCCTAAGGAAAACTGAAAAGTTATAGCCATTGCCTCTGCAATTTCCACTTCAATTCCCTTCAATTAATAACTTTGCAGCAAAGGCTTCCAGGGAATGATATTAATTTTATATTAAGTGTGGGAATGATATTCAAGTATTAATATATTAAATCTAAATAAATAAAACTCTTGGGTACAATCATCAAGTTAGCTGGTGGATTGAAAAATAGTTATTTTCATGCAATTATGCAATTACGCCTCAAATTGTCCTGTAGAAGGTCATGGCGAGTGCATTCTCAGAAGATGAAAAGAAAACCAAACTTGGGGCTATTTTAACTTGAGGTGTGCAAGTGAGATTAATTCTCACTATAAACCTTATAGAATCATAGAATCTCTACAGTGCAGAAAGAGTCCATTTGGCCCATTGAGTCTGCACCAACCCTCCAAAATCATCCCACCCAGACCCCAACCAACCCCATTACTTACAGTTCCCATAGCTAATCCACCTAGCCTGCACATCTCTGGACTCTACCAGGCAATTTAACATGGTCAATCCATTTAACCTGCACATCTGTGGACTGCGGGAGGAAACCTGAGCACCTGGCAGAAACCTATACAGACATAGGGAGAATGTGCAAACTCCACACAGACAGTTATCCAAGGCTGGAATCAAGCCCAAGCCTCTGGTACTGTGAGGCAGCGGTGATAACTACTGAGGTATCATTCTACTCAGTATTCTTAGCCCATTGTAGATTTTCCGACAGACCGTTGATGCATGTTGGAAATGGGATTCAGTAAATTATTTGAGTTTAAGAAACTTATATCTAGTAGGCTATGACTATTATTTCAAACATTTTCTAAAACCCTGCCCTTCCCTTTGATTAGGAAGCCATTTATTTCCCCTCCCTGCTCCTCCTCTTCAATATCCACATCATTTCTGTTAACACCTTTGTTATTTGAGAGAGACTATATTATTAGGCTTGGGATCAAATCCTGGAGAATAACTTCTAAATGTTCATGCAGCTTGTGCTTTAGCTATCAGTTTTAAGCCATTTTCAGCAAAAAGCGCATCCCTCAAACTGAATTGTGTCTCAAAAATCTCTCTTATTGAGTGAGCAGCTGGCAGCATCAGTGAAGCTGCACTCGGCATTAACTTTCCATCTGTTTTATTGCTAGGTCATGCTTATCGACAATGTAATGTGAATGGGAGCTGGGAGCTTGCACCAAGCAATAACCGAACATGGGCAAATTACACAGAATGTGCCAGGTACCTTGCACATATGAACCAGGTTGCAGAAAAGGTGACTTTACCCCATGAATCATTTTTATTACAATGTAACTTTATTTTTATAATGTCTCAGAATATTTGCAGTGACTATTTTTAGCAACTATAGTTGAAACAGCAACTTCCACAAATGGCGTTAAGATAAACAACTGGGTATGTTTCCTTTTTGAGAGGACCGGAAGAACTTTCTGTACTTCTTCAGGCAATACAATGGGACTTTCACCTTCCTACCCAGCACTGAGTTAGCATCTCATCCATACATCTATAACAGTATCTACAGGCCTTTCCAGTCTAATAAAACATATCGGGCTGCCAGTCCCCAGAAAATTGTTCAGAGATAAGGCCTGCTGTGTACCCAAAGTGGATGCACCTTCTACAAAGGGTGATAAGCAGCTGTGCTGAGTTAACATTTTGTGTTCATCCAGCTCTATACCTTGTTATCTCAGATTCTCCAGCATCTGCCGTTCCTACTATCTCTGAAACATGAAGGGCTGTTGAGTCTAAGGTGTTGAGCAACTTTCAGAGGCAGCAAGATGATATTTAACTGTGTGAGTAGTTAGGCTTTGGAATATACTGTCTGGAGGTGTGGTAGACCCAGGTTCAATTGAGGCGTTCAAGAGGATATTGGATGACTATGCGGATAAAAATAATGTGCAATGGCATGGAGGAAAAGCCAGAGTTTGGCACTACATGAGCTGCTCATCTAACAAGCATAAAGTCACCATAGGCTGAATGTTCTCCTCCAACACCATAACACTCCTGTGATCTCGTGATGTTGTAGGAAGATGATTAGGGTTGGTATTTTGGAAAGGTAGAATTAAATTGGCTGAAGGGCCTTCTACAGTTGAATTAATCTTATGATCTCATAAGTTGTGCAGTTCATATTTTTTTTGAGTCTCTCATTCTGTTAAAGTTCAGGATAAAAGTTACTTCCAGCCACTGATCTTACATGTCTGGAAGTTGGATGTTCAACACCATTCTTTCATTATAGCTGAGCCAAGGCTTGAACAACATTAAACCCAACGACATTAGCAAAGTATCTTAATTATATGGAATACAGCAGGTCCAGGAGAAAGTCCATTATCATCTGTCAAATAGCCTAGCCACACCTATCTTCCACAATGCTCAGCATTTTAGGAAATCTGATTGTACGACCACCTTTTCTCCAATCCAATTCTCTGAGCAGTGGGTATTATAAATTTAGACATGCAGGAGTGCAAATAATATAGAGCCAAACTGAGCAGAAAGATGCTTTTCATCCAACATGTATGTCTTGGTTCTTTACTCCAATAATTCAAATTCCCTCATATTTCTCCATTCCGGTGGAAATATTCTCACTACCTTATCCCAAAATTTGCAACCTCACACTTAGTTAAATTGAACCTGACACGCTCATTCCTATTTTATCAAACTGTCTGTCAGTCTGAGCTCTTTTACAACACTCTTCACTAACTCTAATTTAGTGCTTTGTCTGTATCTAACCAAGTGTTACATTTCTTCTGGTACTGTAAACACTTGTGAGACCTTATGAAAGCTTTGTGAAAATTTACCAACATACGTCTGTTTTAACCACTTTTTCACTTACAAAACCTCTACAAATTTGCAAAACGCAGCTTGATGCTTCGATGCGCTGATTGTCCTTGGTAAACAAACTGATTCTGAAATGCTGACTAATTTGATCTTATGTATAGATTCTAATAGTTTACCCCAAACTGAGTTTAGTCTGTCTTTGCCTAATCTATCTCTTTTGAACAAATGTTATATCAGAGATGCTCTCGCATCATGTTGTATAAATTGTATGTTTAAGGGGCAGCACGATGGCTAGCACTGCTGCCTCACTGCACCAGGGATCTGGATTTAATTCCAGCCTCAGGCGACTGTCTGCTCAGAGTTTGGATTTTCTCCTCATGTCTGCATGGGTTTCCCCTGGGCGCTCCGGTTTCCTCCCACAGTCCAAAGATGTGCAGGTTAGGTGGATTGGCCATGCTAAATTTCCCGCAGCGTTCAGGGATTTGCAGGCTAGGTGGGTTAGCCATGGGAAATGCAGGGTTATAGGGATGGGGAAGGGGGTGGGTCTGGGTGGGATGCTCTTTGGAGAATTGGTGTGGACTTGTTGGGCTGAATGGCCTGTTTCCACACTGTAGGGATTCGATTCTGTTGAAGAATTGTGACTAAAAACCCCGATATCTCCACCCTGACTGCTAACAACCATCTTGAATCCATGGAACCAGGGCATAGTAAAATCCATCCTGAGTTACTTGATTCATTTTACAAACAATTCCTTCTTATACTCCTCTTTAGGAACTGATCATGTCCTCCAGTACAGCTATGTTTCCACTTGCATCACCATTTGCTAAAAATATTGGTAAACATTTTCCCAGTATCTCTTACCACGACTTCGTCTCTCAAAAATACACTCCATTGTTTGGCCTCATCCCTACTCTCAAAGTAAATATTTAAGTTCTGAGTCCTTGCAAAGACCTTTATTATTTAATTTGATATTATTTACTGGTCCTTTATCGTACTCGTTAAAGTCCTTTTATTTCCTTTCAGTAATTTATTTTTGTGATATAGATGTTGCTGGCAAGGCTGGTATTCACTGCCTATACCTATCACCCTCAAGGAGATGGTAGTGAACTTTCTCCTGGACCTGCTGAATTCCATGTAATTAAGGTATCTTGCTACTGTTGTTAGGTTTAAATGTTGTTTAAACCTTGACTCAGCCAATGATGAAAGAATGATGTTGTGTATCTAAGTCACCATCAAGACATGCGTACTCAACAATCTAGAAGTGAAAGGGAAGCCAATATATGGGAACACCACTACCTGCAAGTTCCCTTCTAAACCACAAACCGTCCTGACTCAGGACTGCATCACCATTCATGCACTGCCACTGTGTCAAAATGTTGGAGCTCCCCTCTGAAAGCACTGTGAGTGTACCTACACCTCATGAACTACTATGATACAAGAAAATGGCTAACCATCACTTTCTCAATGATAATTAAAGATGGGCAATAAATGTTGGCCTAGGCAGTGGCATCTACATCTAGTCATGAAAGATTAAATAATAAGATCAGTCTCGATGCAACTTTGGGGAATTCAGAGATAAGATGTTCCTGCTGCCCTTTTCCCTCACTTTCCAGCTCCCAGCTACACTTTCTACACTTCACACAATCTTCTGTATTATTGATGGTTCTAACTTTACCATATTTTTAAACTTTATAGCTCTCTTGTATTTATTCAATAGCCATTTGGCAGTACAGAAGTGAGCAATGTTGAAAAAGGGATAGATTTTTTTCAAAGCTTTTGTCTTGCATTCATCAGTTTGCAAGAATACTAATTCAAGGGGAAGACAACATTTATACTCTGTGCAAGGAGAGTGCTTTTTGTTTGGAATGTGGATTCTGACTCTGGTGCATGTTTTAATTCAACAAAAAGGTGGCAGTCATTCACTGGTTCAAATCTCAGAGCAATACACTGACAAACCAGAGTCCACCTGTGGGCTTAAATGCTTAAACAGAGCCTGACAGTTAACTGTCAATCATCATTAATGGGTGCATTATTCCCCAGCTAATCAAAGACCACTTGTCAAACAATCAGTACCATCCTCTCCTAAGATATAAATGTTTTTTCTCCCTCGAATTGGTGTTCTGTGAATTATGCTAATGATTGCAAGACAAAAATCTTTGAGAAAATATGTTTCCTCAGCGATAGTCAGTTTATTCACTGAACTCTGTTCCTTGACGCATTTTCTTTTCACTTCAAAGCAATGTATACATTTTGATCTGCATTTAACTCTTGGTTGATGATTTTCCAATACTGAACCACTAATGCATTTTTCTAATGTTTCTGTCCAACCAAATCAAATTAGATTCTTCTTCTCTAAATGAATGGTGCTGTTGCAAAATGTTGATTCCCAAACATTTCAACACAACAGTCACAACATCAGGGAAATGGATTTTTTTTAACAGCCATTACAAACATTGGAGCTAATCCAACCTAACATTACACTGGGATGGTCAGGTTGACGAAAGTAGCAGCTCTTAGGTTTATCTGCAGCATGTCAGATCTGGGAAATATCCAGTGGATTAATGTGAGACTTGAGAGAAGTCAAGTTCTTATTCTATGAGTCAATTCCTAGGCACAACAGCATTGTAAGCCTTAGATTATGGGCTGGATTAACGCAATAGAGCTGGGAATCTCAAGTCAGGGAATCTCCTGACTTGTCAAATACGTTGCCACTGAAAAAAACTTCCAATGTAATATTTCTGGTTGAAGGATGAGGGTCATTTGGTGCAGGGGTGTGATTGAGCTGAGCTTGTTCCCTCAGGTGGCAGTTTGGTCATTGGATGGAAGTCAGTAAAGGCTGAGGCAGGATTTTTAGGAGGCCTGCTTTTGTTCCTCAGGGACATTAGCCTTGCTTTATAAAAGACTATTCATCCTTTTTTTCCCTGACCTACTCTGGATTCCACTGACTCTCTGTGGCCTCTTACTCCTCACCCATCCTCATGCCACCTTCTATGTCACCTCATATTTCCATGCCATCCCCATAGCCACTGACCCCAGTATCAACTGGGGCCTGACCTCTGGAGTCATCTTGAGATAAAAATGAAAATGCACTTCTAACAAGAGCTGTCACTCATACAAACTTCATAAAGCAAAATATATCTCATTGATGTTGATTAAATATGCCATTAAATAGTCAACCTGTTGTAAACCAAACGTCTGCTCAATAATTACTTCAAAGGTAGATAATCTTTGTTTAGCTTCTCAATGCTATGAAATAAATGTGATCTCAACCTCCCCTCACTGAAATGAAAACAGCTTTCGAAATTCAGCCGAGTTTTTGTAATGAGTTCAGTTGCCAAAGTAGCACTTGGGTAATCTCAACAATGAAACGTATTGAAACTGCAATAACAGAATTTCATGTCTCAATTATACCAGATTGTCTATCAGTCAATGCACTCCAGCATAAGGTTTCTTTTAAAGTATAACTGAAACCTGAAGCCTGTTTCTTTTCATCTTTGACAGGTTGAGGATTTAAATAATTTCAATTATTTTATATTAAATAAATAAAGATCACAACACTTAAACAAACCTTATCCACCTTTATGAATCTAGGAGAAAGAAAGGAGGAAAGAAAGAAAAAAAGAACAAAACAAAGAAGGAAAGACTGGTACTTATGTTGTGATTATATTGACTTCAGGACTCCTCAAAGTATTTTACAGCCAATTAACTCCTTGAAGTGCAATTCATTTTTGTAATATAAGAAATGGATGCACGATAGCACGACAACTCATGAGCGATAAATCAAGGAGTCAGTTCAGAATCCAATATATAATGTGAGAACTAGAACTGTAAATCTAGGTGTTTATTCAAAGTTCTGCAATTACCATGAAATCTGGGGTTATGAACCTTGTAGAGATTGAAATATTTGGAAAGAGATAGGTAACGGGCAGATGCTAAGGCTGAACTGAAAAGGAATATATTTTGTTGTACAACATTTGTTGATTTAATGTGCAGCATTTTTGAGTATTTTACAATGCAAACTGCTTCATGTCTCATTTTACAATGATAGATGCAAATTCTCATCTTTCTAAGTGACTGTAGAGTTGAAATAAAACTTTGAAATTATTCCTTCCTCTGCACACATTCCATTCATAGGGTGAACTGTCAGTTGGTCAGCTTAGGGGTTCATGGTGTGGTGATAATGTTACTAGACTAGTAATCTAGAAGCCCGCGATAATTCTCTAGGCACAGAGATTCAAATCCCACCAAAGGAATCGGGTAAAATAAAAAAAATAAATCAAGAACATAAAACTAGTCTCAGCAATAATGATTACAAAGCTACAGATTGTAAACCTATCTGGTTCACTAATGCCCTTTAAAGAGAAAAGTTTGCTATATCACCTGGTTTGGCCTAAGCGCGGCTCAAGACCTAGTCTTATAATTGCCTCCTAACTGCCCTCCAGCAAGATAATGATTTCAAAGGCTTTAAGTGAATGGAAAGTTATTGCTGGCCTTATCAGTGACATTCACATCCCATTAAAGGATGCATTAAAGAGAAATGTGGTGTTGATTCTGTCGGCATGTTTGTGTCTTGTTACAACAACATGTGACATCTTATTACTTTCTGCAAAGTCCTGTACATGCTGTGAAATTTGGGATTATGAATCCAGAAGTTCATCCAGAATCTTGTACATATGGTAAGATCTGGGATTGTAAATCAAGGAAAAAGAAATTAGAAAAAGCAACAAACAATCAGATAGCAACCAACAGAGGAATATATTTTGTTCCGATGTATGCATTCATTCTGTATATTGAAAAAAAAACTCACTGCCCAATAGTTTTGCAGTGTCTGTGATGGACAGGACACACTCATATCTATCCCAGGGATTTCAAGATTGTTCTCCAGTGTTATTTGCCCACGCATATTCCACTCGTAGCGCAAGCTGCCATTCGTTCAATTACTGTGATGTGGTGTTGACAGCAACTCTCTGCATTACTTGTGACTTCTGGCTGTGGTTAAGCACAATCTATGACATCTCATTACTTTCTTGCAGGACATCTTTGATCGTCTGTACCTCATTTATACTGTGGGATACTCCGTTTCCTTATGTTCATTAACTGTGGCAGTTATTATCCTGGGCTACTTCAGGTAAAGAGTATCATCTGATTCATCGAACAGAATTAATCAGATCTCATTTGATAAAAAAGGGAACTGCAGTGGGAAGGAGGGCTTAACACCATTTCGTGCTAGTCTATACCCTTGCTCTATCTACTTTCCCTATTTCTTATACAAAGTTTTAAGATTCTGAAGCTACTCAAATAAAAAGATAACTGACAGGAAGCCATGTAGATACTGAGCTATGACACTTAATACCTTAATAGTTTCATGCCTTCATTAGAAAGCGAGACTGATTCTTAGCTGAGATATCATCACAAAATAAATTAACCGATTAAGAGACCACGCACCGACAGTCAGCAATGTCCTGGTTTACCTTTCATTGTCTGAGAACTTAGAATTCTTTCTCTTTTAAAGCACCAGAACTTTTTCAGTTTTTTTTTTGCCTCTCCCAGAACCTGGCTGTAATGACTGATGACATGTACCTTTAAGGGGGGAGTATTTTAAATTGCTGTCAGTCATGACTTACCTTGATGATATTCATGCCATAATTTCTATGCTGTTTGAAGCATCAGTGATTGAGATCAAAATATGTTCAACAGCCTCCCTGTAAAATGCACAAAAACAGAAATTGCTGCAGAAACACAGCAGATATGGCAGCATCTGTCGAGAGAAAGCAGAATCAGTGTTTTGAGTCCAGGGACTCTTCTTCAGAAAGGATGTACCATGAATCACTCGAGTGTTTGCACTGGAACTGCAGGACTGACAGTGACCCACACTCTGAACTGTGATGATTAGAAATGACTGGCACTGACTAACCACGTCCAAGCTGCCTGACTGAGGTCAGATGCTGCTCTTTGAACTGAATGTGGTGATGCCCACTGATTGATTGAAGCCCCCCTTGACTTCACTGAGGATTACTCCCCTGATTAAATAACACATGGCCACTCGGTTGAAGCACATGCAGCATTTGCTGTGTAAACTGCCAGCAAATTCTGTAGGTGTGATGTTGATGGAGTATTGTGTTAGACAGCATCATGTCCACCCACTTGACTGATCACTGCTGACAACCATGACAAGTTGCCTGATTTTGTGTCTGTGCTAAAAGGCAAGGCAAGGCAAGACAGAACTACTGTGAGCCTGTAAGTTCTGAATGACGATGGAAAGTGGAAAAATGCAAGAAAGGTGTACAATGTATGTGTGCTAAGGAAGCAAGCAAATAGCCTGAGATATAATCTGTTTCAATGTATGAGATGAAAACTGTGGCAAACTGGAGTTGCCAGATGCCTTCTCTGACTGTCATGTCAGGAATTCTCACTGTCTAGTTTCTCTCTGTTGTGTAGGAGAATTGCATTTAATGAAGCGAGAGTAAGTAATTATGAGATGTTAATGCATGCAAATATACCATGGGAAATTGTCCTTTTTCTTCTCAACATCAACGACCTCATTTTTCTCATCTCACCACATTCTCCCATCTATCTGTTAGGGTATCAGGACAGATGGATGAAGTGGTTAAGATGGCATATGTTATAGTTCCCTTTATTAGTCAAGCCATAGAGTTTAAGAGAAGGGATGTGGTGCTGCAGCTATATAAAACATTTGTTAGGCCACAGCTGGAGTAGCGTATGTAGTTCTGGAATCCACATCACAGGAGGAATGTGGTTGCACTGGAGGGTGCAGTCGAAATTTACCAGGATGTTGTCTGACCTGGAAAGTTTTAGTTATGAAGAGAGCTTGGACAGACTGGGGTTGTTTTCCTCAGACTAGAGAAGATTGAGAGGGGACATGATTAAGACAGGTAGAATTATGAGGGATACAGATAAGGAAGACAGGAAGAAACCTTTCCTCTTGATGAAGGGATCAATGACCAGAGGGCATAGATTTGAGCTAATGAGAAGAAGGTTTAGAGGGGATGGGAGGAAAATCTTTTTCAACCAGAAGGTGATGGGAATCTGAAAGGACTGCCTGTAAGGCAGAAACCCTCCTAACAGTTGAGAAGTATTTAGATATGCACTTGTGACATCAAGGCATACAAGGTTATGAGCCAAGTGCTGGAAAATAGAATTAGAATAATTAGGTGGTTAGTTTTGACTGGTGAAGACATAATAGGCCGAAGGACCTTTCTCTGTGCTCTAGACCTCTGTAACTCTATGACTTGTCATTGCTGATGTCATTCAGGTGCTGGGAAAATTCAGCACCAAATGCCTTAGTTTAGACAGGAGGTGAGTAACAGCAGGAGCAGGTAACCAGTAAGAATGACTGAGGTCATACTGTTACAATACTGCTTTTATTTCAAAAGGAAAAACTTACATTTGAGTGAATGAAAATCACTGTGATCACATACCTAACACCTCACAGCCAATTAATTACTTTGCATGGCAGCTATTTAGTTCCAGAGGCAAAAATGGCAGTAATGTTGTACCTGATACAGAAAATGAGAAGGATGTCTATTTAATCCGATTTGATTCGTTTCTTGTTGATCTTTGAGGAAGTTCGTGTTAGCTGTCATAATAACCTTGTTCCACTTTGAACAGTGCCATTTCCATTCATGTAACAATGTACATTTGGTAGCTCACCTGGGAGATGGCACTACTCACAGCCCAGCAATCCATCATGAGGTATCAATCTAGATTAGAGGCTCACATCCTGGAATAAGAAGTAACATTTTAATTTTGAGACAAGAGGGCAATCCAAGGAATACTTGTGTAATATGTACAGTGCCTTTTGTGACCTCAGAACTTCTTAAAGCATTTTACAGTTACTTAATTAGGTCTGCTAGGCAATTTGTGCACACCAAATTCTCCTGAAGAACAGTGATAATAACCAGATAATCTGTTTATTGATTTTAATGAGGGACAGGTATTGATCATGATACTCACCAGCTCTTACTCAAAATACTGTCATGCCATTGGATCTTTTACATGGGCCTGCATTTATGTTCTGTCCCAAAGATGATAGCTCTGCCAATGTAGGGCTTCCTCTACTCCATTGGACTGTCAATTTGATTTGGACACTGAATTCTTGCATTAGGACTTAAACCCATGTGCTCTTGACTCAGACAGGAAAGTGCTAATAACTGAATCATGGTTTATATACCACTAAAGTCCAGATCAAACTTTGCTTGAGGGATAAATGCTAGGACATTGGGCAGAACCATGATGCTGTTCTTCAAAATAATACCATGGAATCATTTATTCTCACATGACAGGACAGTCTAGGCATCATCAGTTTCAAGTTTAATGCAAAAAGCAGAATCAGCACTTCACTAAAGTCAGTAGAGCCATAGAGTCATACAGCACAGAAGCAGACTCTTCAGCCCAATTTGTCCATGCCGATGAGATTTCCTAAACTTAACTCATCCCATTTTCCTGCATTTGGTCCATATGCTTGTAAACCTTTCCTATCCATGTACCTGTCCAGATGCCTTTTAAATGTTGTAATTGTACCAGCCTCCACCTCTTACTCTGGCAGCTGATTCCATACACAGCACCACCCTCTGTGTGAAAAAGTTGTCCCTCAGGTCCTTTTTAAATATTTCCCCTCTCACCTTAGACCCATGCCCTCTAGTTTTGGACTCCCCTACCCCTGGAGAAAAGACCTTGGTCATTCACCTTATTTGTGCTCCTCATAATTTTATATACCTCTATAAGGTCACCCCTCAGGGTCAGACATTCCAACGCAAAAAGGTCCCAGCCTTTCCATCCTCTCCTCATAACTCAAACCCTTCAGTCTTTCTAGATTTTATTCTGACATCTCTGGGTTGGGACTTAAACTGTTGGGTATTTGACATGACTAGCACTTAGTGATAGAAGACAGTAATCAGGGCCATTCAAAATACAAACATTGCTGCATTGGAAGAGATTACAAAAACACTCTCTCAATGGAATTATATTCCAATTATAGCATATGTCATTTTGGCTTGGTGTAGTTGTTAGTTAACTGTAATGAAAATAAATGTAAAGTTTCTGTAGTCCTATTAGACTAAATATCTGCTCTTTCATTAGAGAGAGATAACTGGTGGTAGTTTAACCTGAGGGTCACCATACTTCAGGCAAGGGGAAAGGTTGAGAGTCCTTCATTGTAACCTCAGCTGGTGCAAGAATTGAAACCATGCTGTTAGCATTAGCTTTGCATTGCAAACCAGCTGTCTAGTCAACTAAATTAACCAACTCCCCAACCATTCTGGAGATGAAAACAAAAGCACCTCACCTTGCTTCTTGGCCAATTTGATCAAGCAATTGTCAAACAAAATGATTAATGTCAGCTGGCTCTTTCTGCTCTCTTCACTTTACTGTATTCTTACCCCAGGAAATAATTTGTGTCCATTGGCTCTGAAGAATCTTGTGACATCTTGCAGAATAGAAATGTTTTACATTAATGCAAGATACTTGCATACAAGGGGAAATATAAAGAATCTGCATACAGGAGGCGCTGTTCATGGAGATTACCATATATGTTGTCTTTATTTGTTGAGATTGGACAGCATTTGTTGGCTTCTGCATGGTGATGGGTTAGGTTCCTGTAGGTATCTGGTTTTGTGGGAGTGAATTGATCTGCTCTAACTCTTGTTCTTCTTCATTCCCTCACAGGCGCCTACACTGTACCAGGAACTACATACACATCCATCTCTTTGTGTCTTTCATGCTCCGAGCCATTAGTATCTTTGTGAAGGATGCAGTGCTGTACTCAGAAACTACATTCTTAAATCTGGAAAGAGTTAACTTGGAGGATCTGAAATCTATAACTGATGCACCTCCATCCCAAGACAAATCTCAGTATGTAAGTAGCGCCCCTTTTAGTAAAGGTACTGCTTGAATTTAAACTGTAATTCCTCTAATCCTTTTATTTTGGAATATCTTTCAAATTCTCATAGATAAGAAATAAGACCAATCCAGAGTGTGGTCCCTTGAGCCTCCTCCACCAGTCTGATTTTATTGTGATTATAACTCTTTTTCTTCCTCTAAAACCTTATTTATCAATTCAACATCTGTCCAACTCAGCCTTGAATATATTTAATGTCCCTGCCTCCGCTGCTCTAGGAGAAAATTCCAAACCCACTAATTTTCTGAGGTAATAAATCCCTCCTCATCTCCATTTTATGTTGAAACTGATTGCCCTAGTTCTCTTCCCTTCTGTACCTAAAAGGTTAGGAGAATTGGAGGTCTAAAGGCTCAACTTATCAATAGCCTCCAACTCCTCACTCATAAAAATTCTTCCGTTCCACACTGATCATTAAACTCCAATTCCACACCCACCATTATTCACTAGTTTCATATTCATTGTTTCTCTCCAATTTCACAAATACCATTTCTGTTTAGTACCCTATCAAAGTTCATTCATTATAAATTAGTTTTACCCACTGTGGGCGAAAAGGTTGTCGATTTTGTCCTCGCATGTGATGGGTGGAAGTTCGTGATCTGCCAGTTGCCATGAGACATGAGCACACCAACTTGGCATTGCTCCATCATTTACCTGATTATGGCGTTCATTTGAATGAGGTCTGGCTGTCTGAGTGCTCTGTAGGAGGACAAACAGCATTTCACCATAAAATGCAAGAGAAGTAGGCCATTCAGCCCATTGAGTTTCGTCTACCATTCAGTGGTATCATGAAACCTTTCCGTCATCAGACACCCAGGAACTGCTGCCTGCCCAGACACAGCACAAACAAGAGAAGGGTGAGCTATATTACAGCATTAATAGCGAAAGCCATAATTAAATCTGATATTCAGCTACAAAGTCACATCCTTGCATTGCACATACCTTTGATATGAACATACAAAATAGAATCAGAAGTATATCATTCAGATGTTCAAGCCTGCTCTGCTCTTTAGTAAGATCATGTTTAATCTGTTTGTATTTTGAATTCCATTATCTACTCCTGCTAAACATTGATTTCCTCACCTAACAAAAACTTATTGGCCTCTGTCTGAAAAAGAATCATCAATAATCATGCTTCCAGCACCTTGTGAGGACTTACTGGTTATGCTCACATCATGTGAAAACAGTTTTCAAAATCTGAGCAGCCACCAGACTCTTTACAATGAGCTCTATGCAAATTAATTTCACTTAAATCAATCTTTCTAGAATAGGAAGGCATCTTGGTTTCTCAGGAAGAGTCAGAATGGCAAATCATTGCCCCAAATCATGTTTGACAATCAGTAATTGTTATCATTTATATATAGTTTTCTTCATGAAACCTTGACTGGATGTGTGTGAAATTCGGAGGTAAGGATTGGGATTGAAGACAAATTTCTTTACGAGCCAGTCCTCTCTCGTAGAACTGTCTTGAAATGTTTATATGAGGAAAGGCTGTGTGAATTGAAAAGTAGCGCACCAGCTTACAGATCACTATTATTTCCTGTCAAGGTTTTAGAGCTGTTTGTTAAGTCTGATCTATAGTTGTTTTGATGTTTCTCCTGACTGTCTTCCAGATTGGCTGCAAGGTGGCTGTCACCGTTTTCCTTTACTTCTTGGCTACTAATTACTACTGGATCCTGGTGGAAGGTCTCTATCTCCATAGCCTCATCTTCATGACTTTTTTCTCTGATAAAAAGTATCTTTGGGGCTTCACCTTAATAGGCTGGGGTAAGATGATAATTTTTTTAAAAAAACTACTTTTTCCTCTATCTGCTCTCTGTCTGTCTCATTAGTTTTCTGTCTATCCATCTCTTTGACATCTATCTCAAATATTTTGGATGTTTACTCTCTCACTCTATCTTTCTATTTCTGTAGTTATGTCTGTCAGCCCTTAGTTGTCCCATTGCCTTTGTTTCTGGCTACGTCTATTTGTTGCTGTCTCCATCTCTATTGCTCTCTGTCGCTCTCTGTCCCTTATGCATGCCCATGCTACCTCTTCCACTTTGTCTACCTCTTCCTCTCTCACCGTCTCTCTCTTTCTCTTTTGCCTCCTCTCTGTCTGTTTCATTATAGTAGTTAGCTAAATAGACTTTGGCTTGTCCTTGTTAGGCACTGAATATCCCAATGATTTCAGATGTTACATAATCCGTTTCTCACACAACCATGGTTTAAAATTGTGTGTAAAATGGGAATGGACTTGTGAACAAAGCGCTGTGGCTAACTATCCATGAAGCTCTCTGGGCTCAGCAGTAAGGTGTGTGCTATGGTTAGAAGGATTATTCCACTCCAGGCAAACAGAAACTCTCTCAATGTTTCTCCATAGTTTCATTTTGAAACCCAAATAGGGAGAAAGATTTCCATACATCCAATACATTCCTGACTCAAAAAAGTCTGTCAATAAATGTTTTGCCATACTTAAGATACTAGGCTTATGACCAAATATTAATAGGGAGACATCAAGCAAAGGTGTGTCAAAATGTTCTTGAGCTATGCATGGAGGGCTAAAATTTCCATAATACACTGTTTGTTTGTGGTCTCATGAGACATATTCACAGACATAGGATATAACAGCACACAAACATTCCTATCTTAGGCCATTACTAATGAACAGCTGTACTGTGAAGGAGCAAATAATGTATCAAATCTTTGGAATTGGGCTTAACCTCCAACAGGTTTTGTTTGGGGCGGGTGCCTGATTGTTCAAGTAGAAGAAAATGGTGGGAAACTTGCGCAAAACGCATACTTAGGCCTAAGTTTGAGGCGTGAGCTCTCCTGGGTTTCACTTGATTTTGTCATTCATCACCTTGTTAGAAATAAGCAGACAGTCCTTGCTTTCTGGAGTTGTGCTAGTTGTGGGAAAGAGCTCACAAAAATAGGTAAGTTTTAGAGTCAGGAATTTTGTGAAAATGTTTCAGGTTATATGACACTCTCCTGGAGTAACAAGGGACACTTTCCTGGCTCAATGCGGGGAACTTTTTCACTTGACTTGGAGAGTCTTCTGTGTTTGAAGCCTATCTCCAGCTTGATTGGAAAACTATGGAAAGTGTCTGACTCAGGTCCCAGTTAAAATACCTCGGGGTCCTCCTAAGTTAACTGATTTGTGTAGATTAATGAGCCAACTACAACCCCCTACACCCCACCATTCAGGACAGATTGAGACCATTTGGACCATTGTACATCTACTAGTTCTTGAAGTAAGTGCCCAACTATAGCTACACTACTAATTCCCAGTATATTTATCTAAATCACTTTTCAAAGTTGTTATTGAATCTACTTCTATTATCCTTAAACCAGAACATTCTAGATCACAATAATTCACTTCATTAAAGAAATTGTCTGCATCTCCCTTAAGCTTTCATTTGCTAATTACCTTAAATCTCTGATCTGTAGTTACTGTCATTGGTAAGATTTCTCTCTTAATTATTCTATTAGAATCTTCCACAAATCTGAAAATATCTATCAAGTCCTCTCATAAACCTCTCTGCTCTAAGGAGAGCGACACCACTTCTTCACACTCTCCACATAATTGACGCTCCTCATCCCTGTTACTATGTTAGTAATTCTCTTCTACATCCTGTCAAAGACTATGGCATTTTTCTTAATGTATCCTGTCCAGAACTGAACATATTGTGACTGATATAAATGCTGATGTTGGGGAGGGAGAGAATCACAGTGGTCAGTAAATATGTGGGTCATGATGAACTTAACATGAATATTCTTTCAGGCTGTGCATACAATTATAAGTCTGTGAAAATAAATACTCTCTTCTTCTCCACTCAGCTACTTTTACCTGTAATCTTAAATCTATGATTATAAATTTGAAATCTTAAACACTTGTTAAACCCAAGGAGAGAAAATACAGCTTGTCTAATCTCTCACAGTATTGAAGTCTTTGTTAAGAGGTGGTTGGATAATTAATTATATAGAAACGATGTGCAGAGTTACAGGGAAAAGGCAGGAGATTGACACTGAGCTAAAATGCTCAGACAGTTGGCAAGACATGAATAGCTTCCTTCTGCACGATAACAATTCTGTGACTTTGTGATTCTGTAATGGGAACTGATGGCGACATTTCATTATTGTTTTGAGCTGGTGATGCTCCCCACTCTGAACAGTTTTTTATTGCCTCATGTTTCTGCTTCTTTTCCTGGAGATCTCTATATTGTACCCATCCTGACATTAGCAGCTAGTGCCAGAAATACGTAAACAAGATAACTCTGCTCTGTTGCTTGCAACTCTAGCAGGGCTGAACGACAGAGACTATAGAGGCCATACAGTTCACATGGAAAGAGTCTTGGAAAATTGGGCCTCTGGGGTTGATAGTTTATTTCAGTTCATCATAACCCAATCTTTTCCTTACAAAAACTACACATAGAAGCAATGGTGTCCGATGGGGTTCACCTCTGAATCACAAGCTGATGGATGAAAGCTCAAATTTAGATGCTTGAGCACACAATCTAGCCTGACATTCCGGAGCATTACTGAGCAGGTTTTCCACACTTGGAGGTACCGTCTTGTGGGATGATAAATTAAATAAAAGCCCTATGCTCCTTGTCAGGTGGTGGTACTATTTGAAGAACTACAGGGGAATTCCCTAATTGTTCTCTCCCAGCCTCCATCACCAAAAACAGGCAATTGGGTCATTGCTTTCTGTTGGCTGTTGCTATGCTGCATTTGGTTGCTGTGTTTGCTACGTTACAACAGTGATTTTTGTTCAAATTACTTAATTGGCTGTATCATGAAGACGTAAAAAGGCAGTAGGTAACGTCTCAGCTGAAAGGTGGTACCTCTTACAGGGCACCATTTCTTCAGTATCACATTGAAATACCATCCTATATTGTCTAGTCAAGTCTCTGGAATAAGATTCTGAGTTGAGAACGATACCAGGAAGTCATGGCTGACACTGAATGAAGGAAATCAAGGGAAAGGGCTCTATGAACAGAAATTTAATTTTTCATTGAGATTTTTTTTGGATTCTGTTTCATCTATAGGTGTTCCTGCTGTATTTGTGGCAGCATGGGCAAGTGTGAGAGCGACGCTGGCAGATACACAGTATGTATGATAGATTAACCTTTTAAATTGAGAACCTTACTGAAACCTTTTGATAAGGGAAAGTACGAACAAATATGAAAAACTAGAAAAGATGTCATTCATGACAATTCCATGCACTGTATATAGCCTGTGCTGTTGTGTGTTTTTTGATCCCTTACATAGGGATTTAGGTTTGGAATAAGCCATTCAGCCTCTCAAACCATTTCCTACACTCAGTTAGATCTGTTGATCTGTACCTCAACTCCGGTTATCTTCCCAGCCAAACACAAATCTATGGTTAAGTCTTGAAAATTTGAATTGGTCCAACATCCTGTGCTGTTTGAGGGAGAATGGTTCAGTTCTCCACTCTCTGTGTAAAAAAAATTCTTTTCTTTCAGTCCTATTAAGATTGTGTTCACAATCTGAATTCCTGTGCCAGACAAAACACTTACTCTGCTTCTATCCTACTTATCATTTTATGACTTTACACAGCTCTTCTGATCTCATGTGAATACAAACTAAGATTTTCCAAGCTATCCTTTCAATTTAAGCTTTTATCATGATAAAAGAAGAAGCCCCACAATCTTGTTTAGACCATCAATGCTGCACCTTACTTTCTATTCCATGATGATCAATTCCACCCATCTTCGGCCTGCTTCCATCTTGGTGTATGTGGAGCTGCCCTCCTGGTTAAAATCTACCAGCAGAACAAGGTATAGGAAACATGGGAAGTCATGAAAAAGTTATTCATGATAAACGTGGATAAACATGATCAGGACAAGCCAAAGCCTCTGTGCAGCCAAACTCCACTGCTAGGGCTTCGGTAGAAATCCATCCTTGACTTGTGGAGAGACGTGAACAATACAACACGTTACAGAATAAGAGGCAGACAAACCACCTCCAACTCCTTCAACCATGAGATGGCTATCACTTGGCTCTGAAATTTGTATTTATTAAATAAATAATTCTGGTCAGTCTCGACTGCATGCCTTCAAAGAACAGTATATCCTTCCTGATGTGCAGTGTGCAGGAATTCACAATTATTCTAGAACATTAAGCATTGGTAAAAGCACTCACAAAGTACAAGCTTTTCGTCTTACACTTATCAAGATGAGTCAACAAGTAACCGACTTGGTAAAAAGGACATCAACTTATAGAGCATAAGAAGACAGTACTGTTTGGTTGTATCTTGGACACGCAGCAGGAACTAATAGCTGTCAATGCTGTCAATCTTAATTGTTTCCGGGTGGGTGGACTTTGAGCAGTCACCCTGTTGTATAGGACGCTGGTAGTATCCATGACCCCATTTTTCACAAAGTAAAAGGTGCAATGTGTGTACAAATTCCCGTGGGCTGGATTAAATAGGTTTCTGTGTGTTAATAATTGTAACATCTGATGTATACAAAAGCTGCACACTGCGAGCCTGACTGACAGCCTTAAATTAGCTACTGGTGACAATTTTTGCACAGCCCTAATTATTAGGCAGTAAATGTTGGCTAGTAGCAGGATGCAACTAATGTTGGATATGGTGTTCTGAGGCTTGTGGACCTGGTTAAGCACTGAATGGTCATTGGGGTATGTTTGATACAGTCTGTCAGTCATTGACAATTACTGCCTACATTCCCAGCATTACTCAGGCACTGAAATGCATGGTTTTCACAGCTAACAGAATGCTTCCATCTAGTCAAAAAGATGTTTTACCTCCCACACAAATAAGTAATTCCTTATGAGTTTCAGTGCGGTTTCACTGCAGTGCTACACACATAGGCTGGTGGATGACTGGCGGACTGTCTCAAGCAACCAGTCTCATTGACTGTTTGAGGCTGGCATGGAGAATGCCAATCTCTTCTGTATTTCTAAAGGTAACACCATGACCAATCAGAATCTGCCAGCTTGGTCTGACAACTAAGATTGAAGTTAAATTGTTCCTGCTGCATCTCCATGTCAATGATGGTGAACAAACCAGCAACCTCTTCCCATGCTGTGTAAACTGGTGTTCTTTTTGCAAATCAGGTTTCTTTCTAATGAGTACAGGATGAAAAGTTTTAACTGGACGTCTCCTTTTAACAATGTTTAAATCATGGATTCATTTAAACAAAACATTCAGTGCAGACCTCAGTCTGAGCTCATTATAGAAGCTGTCTAAAAGTAAGTTTATTTCTTCCTTTCCAGTCTGTTATCTAAAATATTTAGTACATAATGGGAATAAACTGTTACATATATAACTCAGTATGTCTCCTTGCTCTTCTTACAGGTGCTGGGATTTAAGTGCTGGGAATTTAAAGCTGATTTATCAACTACCCATTTTGGCAGCAATATTGGTAAGATAGCAAAAAAAAAATCCTCTCCTCCCCAATCTGAGATTGATTCCATATGTTACGTACCATCCCACACAATAACCTTGTAAATGCATTTAATTGATAAGGATGCATTTTCTTTCTCCTTCCAGGTTAACTTCATGCTTTTCATCAACATTATTCGCGTTTTGGCCACAAAGCTGAGGGAGACCAATGCTGGAAGATGTGATACCCGACAACAGTACCGGTAAGCCATTGGCCGCATGGTTGTTTCAGATGAAGCAGGCTTGTCTATAAAGAGATCAAGCAGCTGTCTGGTGTGGAAATGGACGCAGTGGTTTTGTTGTGATGATGATCGCCTTCTGCATCATGGCTACCTCCTGCCATTATTCGTGTGGTCTTCTCCTGAGCAAGCGTCTGTGGGCGCATTAAGGGTTCCATCCACCGCCTCTCAGTTGTGCTACTGAGTAAAGAAGAGCTGCTGGCCTCTGATTGGCCGGTAGATCTTTTGGGGGCTGAGGCTTATAATGCCAGGCAAAGGCTCACTGCTGCCCAATTGCCTGTTTGGGAGTAATCCAGTGGATTTTCACCAAATGAGGTGCATTGACTCTCCAGCTGGTTGCCTCCATTAAATACCATCCTTATTCCATAACTCACCTCTGCTATACTTGTTCTCAAAATATTTGATGAGATTCAAAAGGGACTGTTTCCCCATTAGATCCAACCACACCTACTCCTCCCTCACAGTTCCTTTTGGCAGCCCTTCTCCATGTAACCTACTTTTGTATCTGTCATAAGGAAAAAGAAAGTTATTTCACATTTTAAACACAGTTCCAGTTTATATATAAACTCACTGTTGACACTGTGATTGCAACATGGGCACACCTCCCCATTCTCTTTGACCTCTCTGGGATCCTTCCGGAAGTACCGAACCAGTTACTTCAGCAGCACTGTCAGAAAGAATCTCCGCTTCTCATCTGACAGTGGGTTGTTCTCTTACTATGAGATGTTGCAGATGATGAGATTGTATTATACAGCTGGAAGGAGTGCTGCGTCATCTCTGATCTTGCTTCTCCATTGAGAAATTCGAGGGAAATTAGGTGACCTACTAATGGAATAATTGAAAAATATTTAGGCGGTGAGGCCAATTGACTCAAATTTCTCACACCTTGTCCCTACCCTCTTAGCCTACAGATTTCCCACTTGTCATATATAAATATCAATAGGATAGAGGAGCCTGGCACATTGTTATACATTTTGCTGCTTCTGATTTCGTCAGTACGTGATGGTAACTGCACAAATACGTGGTTGATTCTAAACTGCCTCCTGAAGTGTCTAAGGCAGCTTTTCAATTAGACAAAACCTTTAACAGTGAATGAAGGACTTGGGACTAATTGGAGCCTGATGTTGAGACAGTAGATGTCAGTGATGCATAAATCTAGAAATGTATTGAAAAATAAGAACGCATTTAAATTTCTCTTGAACTCATCACATTGTGCTCGTTTGAGATCTTCTCTGGTAACATCATCTTTGACTGTATTAACCTCAATAATCATAAATAAGATAAATACAAAATAATATTAAAGATCTCCTTGTCATAGAAACGTGTAACAACACTGCAAAGAAGGGAATCATTTAACTCATTGTGCCTGTGCTTATGTTTGGAAAGTGCAATTTATCTCACTCCCCTATGCTTTCCCCACATCCTGCAAAACTCCCCATTCAAGTATTTATCTAAACCCATTTGGGAATTATTTTTGAATTGCTTTCACTAACATTGAAGCGATATATGACAGATCACAACAATTTGTTGTGTTAAAGATATTTATAAGCTATTGGAGTAGATCTGTAGTTTGGGTTGTGGCTGTTGAGGTTGGTTGGCTCGCCGAGCTGGTTTATTCTTTAGCAGACGTTTCGTTACCGTGCTGGGTAATATCCTCAGTGCAGCCTCCAATGAAGCGTTGGTGTGTTTTCCCACATGGTTTTTAAACTCTGGGGTCCGTTGAGATGGATTGCTTCACTTCCAGGTTTCCTTCGTAGTGGAATGTATATGGGATCGAGTTCAATGTGTTTGTTAAGAGCATGCTTTGTGGAGTGCCATGCTTCCAGGAATTCTCGTGCTTGTCTCTGCCTAGTCCGTTCCAGGATCTTGGTGTTGTCCCAGTCGAAGACGTGGTTCTCCTTGTCCATGTGGATTGAGATGAGTGAGTATTGGTCATGTCTTTTTGTAGCCAGTTGGTGTTCATGTACTCTTGTTCTTAGTTTCCTTCCTGTTTGTCCGATGTAGTGTTTCTCGCAGTGTCTGCAGGGGATTTTGTACACGACATTGGTCTTGTCTATGGCGGGGAGTGGGTCTTCAGTTCGGGTGAGCAGTTGTCATAGAGTTGACGTAGGCTTGTGTGCCACTCTGATGCCCAGTGTGGCATGATACGCTACGTAGACGACACCTTTGTCATCATTAAACAGACCAAATTAGAAGAGACACACAAACTCATAAACAACACCCTCACCGGAATAAAATTCACCAGAGAGGAGGAGAAGAACAAACAAGTCCCATTCCTGGACGTCATGATAGAGTGCAAGACAAATGGGGAACTGCAAACAAAAGTGCACCGAAAAGCCACACACACAGACCAGGTATTGAACTTCAATAGCAACCATCCCAGCGCACACAAACAAAGCTGCGTGCGAACACTATTTAAAAGGGCAACAACACACTGCAGCAACAGGGAACTACACCAAGAGGAAGAAGAATACCTCTTCCAAGTGTTCAAGGATAATGGATATCCAAAAAACTGGGTCAGATTCTGCCTACGAGAACAGCAGCAGAAATATTCTACATGTCCTGACACACTCATCACACTACCCTTCATCAGGAACATGTCGGAACTCACCACAAGACTCCTACGACTGCTGGGCATCAGAGTGGCACACAAGCCTACGTCAACCCTACAACAACTGCTCACCCGAACTGAAGACCCACTCCCCGCCATAGACAGGACCAATGTCATGTACAAAATCCCCTGCAGAGACTGCAAGAAACACTACATCGGACAAACAGGAAGGAAACTAACAACAAGAGTACACGAACACCAACTGGCTACAAAAAGACACGGCCAATACTCACTCATCTCAATCCACAGGGACAAGGAGAACCACGTCTTCGACTGGGACAACACCAAGATCCTGGAACAGGCTAAGCAGAGACAAGCACGAGAATTCCTGGAAGCTTGGCACTCCACGGAGCATGCTATTAATAAACACATTGAACTCAACACTGTATACATTCCACTACGAAGGAAACCCTGAAGTGAGGCAATCCTTCTCAACAGACCCCAGAGTTTAAAAACCAGGCGGGAAAACACACCGACTCTTCATCGGAGGCTGCACTGAGGATGTTACCAAACATGGTAACGAAACGTCTGCAAAACAACAAACCAGCTCGACGAGCCAACTAACCCAGAGATATTCATCTCATTTCCCCTCTAATTGTCTGGCTAATTATCTTACATCCATGTCTTCTGATTACTAATCTTTCTGCCACCACAGATAGCTTGCCATTTTGTCACTGTGTCAAGACTTTTCATGGTGTGGAGTTGCAGGTGTTGGACTAGGTCAGAAGTCACATGTCAGCTGGTTATATTCCAACAGGTTTATTTGGAATCGCAAACTTTTGGAGCGCAGCTCCTTGGTCAGGTGAAGTGAAGTAAAGCACACAGGCACAGAGTTTATAGGCTGAGAGATCAACTGGCAGAGAGATCAAAAGATCATACAAATGGTGTGAGTAAAATGTCAAATAATTAAGGTTCTGCAGGCAATCAAAAGTGTCAGATGGTGTGAGTAAAGTGTTAAAAGCTGAATTGTAAGTGAAGGGGATGACCTATAATCTAATTACTCGAAGCAGAGAGATAATTACAAAAGAATAAAACTAAGGTGGTGCTGCAGACAAAGCAAACAGCCAGAATAACATGATAGGTATAAGAGTTGCATGTCGAGGGCCTAACCAAAGTCATAAGTAATACAAAACTGTACAAACTAATTAAGGTGGCCTTTGAGATACACAACAATGAGAATCAATGAGTGGAAGCTGATAGCCAACTTCCATAACCATGAAGATGACCTCAACCATGATCTTGGGTTCATGTCAGTTCCATGTAACCCCACCACACTGTTTTACATTAATAAAATCTGCCTTACTATCCTGTTTTAACATCATCACCTTGATAACTTGTTATGATCTCTCTACCTTTATTAGTTTGTTCAGCTTTGGATTATTACGTCTTAGGTTAGACCCTCGGCATGTGTCTCTTATACCTATCATGTTATTCCAGTCATTTAATTTGGCTGCAGCACCACCGTAGCTTTAATTTTTGTAATTATCTATCAGCCTCATTTAATCTGAATATAGGTCATCCCCTTCACTTACTATTTAGCTGTTGACATTTTACTCACACCATTTGACACTTTTGATCACCCGCAGAGATTTGTTACTCATCCTGTCGACACTCCACCCATACTATTTGTATGATCTTTTGATCTCTCTGCCCTTTGATCCTTCTGCCTATAAATTCTGCTCCTACATGCTTTTCTTCACTTTACCTGACAAAGCGGCAGTGCGCAAAAGCTTGTGATTTTAAATAAACCTGTTGGAATATAACCTGGTGTTGTGTGACTTAAAACTTCTCATGACTATGAATGTGTATGTTAAATCTGCTTTAGCTGTCTCTCCACTAAGAAGAACAAACCAACATCTTCAGTCCGTCAGCAGAACTGAAGTCCCTGTAGACATGCTTGCTGAGGTTGGGTTTGGTTGCAAACGTTTCGTCACCCTGCTAGGTAACATCGTCAGGTGCACCTCCAGTGAAGCTTTGTTATTTATATACCTCAGTTTTCTGGGGTGGTTGCTATTACTTCTGGTTCTATTACTCAATGGTTTGTACACAGGGTCTAATTCATTGAGCATGTCTACAACCTCATCCATAACCTGAGCTACAAATCTTCTCAAAGTTTGAAGTCCCTTAGCCCTGGTATCATTCTGGTAAAACACTTCTACGCGCTGTCTCTAGACTTCCAGCACTTGACCTTTAAAGGCCTTTAAAGATAGCTCCAGGCAATGGTGAGCACTTCCAGTTACGGTGAGTGGGAGAATCAAGCTAGCATCGGATGAATGGAGTGTTATAGATTCATGGAAGGGAATTAAGTGAGACCCGCCAAAAATGACACAAATGGGAAGATTCAGTCCAACATTTCCCTGCCCCTTTATTTCTAATTATCTTTTATTACTGTCTTTTAGTAAGAAATATTAAGGAGAAAGATTGATCCCCTGTCTGGTTGTCAGCCTATCTTGTTTGGTTTTCAGAAAGCTCCTGAAGTCAACTCTAGTCTTGACTCCTCTGTTTGGAGTTCACTACATTGTGTTCATGGCTATTCCTTACACGGAGGTGTCCGGCACTCTCTGGCAGATCCAGATGCATTATGAAATGCTTTTTAATTCCTCTCAGGTAATCCTCTTTTACTTCTGTAGAAGGACATATTTACTTAATAAAATATTTGAAATGATGGTAATGAAGATGAGCTGGGTATATCAGTAAAGCTGACCATCAACTGTTGGTTATTGTAAAAACCTAACTGGTTCACTAACATCTTTTAGGGAAGGAAATTTGTTGTCCTTACTTGGTTTAGCCTACTTGTGACTCTAGTCCCGCAGCATGTGGTTGACTCTCAGCTACTGACTGAGTTGGCCCAGCAAGCCATTCATTTGAAGAAGGACCACCTCCACCTACTTCAGGCAACTAGAGTTGGACAATAAATGCCATCCTTTCCAATGGCACCCATATTCAGAGAAAGAATGGGATAAATAATTTAACTGAATTAAGATAGATTATTTACCGTTCATTTCCTTTGGGCAGCTGGATATCATACACCAGCTCTTGTACATGTTCAGTTTACATTTTGTATAAAGGAGCAATTCATTCATATCTGTTAATGTATGACTGAGGGGAGATCTGATCGAGATATACAAAGTTTTAAGGGGCATAGACAAAGTGGATAGGGAGAAACATTTTGCCTTAGCAGAGGAGTTAATGACCATTGGGCACAGGTAGAGGGTAAGGAGTGGAAGGTTAAGGGGGGATTTGAGGAGGGAAAAGAATCATTGGAGGATTGTAGGTTTCTGGAACTCATTGCCTCAAAGGGTGGTAGAGGTGGGAACCCTCAGAACTATTTAGATAAGCACATGAAACACAATTACAACAAAGATTATGAGCCAAGTGCTAGAAAATGGGATTAGAATAAGTAGATGTTTTGATGATCAGTGCAAACATGATGGGCTGAAGGGCCTCTTTCAGTGCTGTAAAAACTCTATGACTCTATGACTTGTTTTAATGCTCAATATAAGCCACTGTGTGTAAAACACAACAGGGTTTGATATAACAGACTACTGGAGAAAGTCCATTTATGGAACAGCAGACGTCTTACTATTGTCTGTTGGACTTTGCAGGGTTGCTTTGTGGCTGTCATCTACTGTTTCTGCAATGGAGAGGTAAGCACTTGTGTTTGTGTGCTGGCGTGTTTTAGTTTAGTGAATGAGCGTGACCGGTGCTAGCTGTAGATGATGCCTGACCTCAGTTAAGACAGTGTCTTATTGTGATGTAGAATCTCAAATGTTGGGAATTTTCTCAGAGCTGGTCCTGCTTGGCCGCAGTGTGTCTACATGACAGCGAGCTTTCTGTCACATACTGGGTGAAGCCAGTGGCTACAGTGCACAAGAGATTTCTGACTGAAATGTTTCAAATTAAGAATCTTGTCAATGGGGAGTTTGGGTCAGCACATTAAACTGCTCTAGTTGGGCAATAATCTCCTACATCACATGATTTCACAAGCCATATTGTCACAGGGTTGAATACAAAACTAACTGAAAACAACCATCAGCCTGTTTATTTTTGAGTATGGGATAAATCTCAGAGCAGCAATGCAAATTCCAATTCTTGTTGCTTCCTACAGAGTTTGAATTTATTGAATTATACCAATATCTCTCTTTCATACTTCTCTGATTCTTCTACTGGGGTCTCTTTGGGCAGAATGGAAGGTCTCATTAACCATCTACTGTTCCACTTTCTCTGGGAATGACTGGCTTAAAACTGCGTCGAATAACAAATGCACAATTCACTTGAATAATAAATTCTGTGAGGCTGTACCCTAGGTGTTGTATCTTGTTCAACTGTTTGTGGTATGTAAAATTAGGCTAGAGGTTTGACTGTCTAATTTGCAGTGCTCCCAATATTTGGCTCTTTATATTCCTTCCTAATTTGTCTGTTCTATAAAATCTTGAGAGACAAAAACATTTCTTACTTTATTATTCTGCAGAATCTTGGCAGATTGAATTTGTGCTGAATCCCAAAAGGTTAAAATTTGTCCATTCGCTCAGTATGTATTGAGATAGGAGAGTCAATTAACACCCATTTTAGTGATTCAAATCAAATAAAACTTGTTTCATTCACTCCCAGAGAGTGTATCACCACAAATAGTTACACTGCAGGAAATGCTTATAATACTCAATAAATCAGATAACATCTGTGCTCAAAGGAACAGGGTTAACTTTCCAAGTTTTCTTAATAGGAGAAAGGCGATGGATCTGAAACATTAATTCTGTTTCTCTATAATAATGTGCTGTGTTTCTTTTATTTCAGATTTCCGCACACTGTAATACTTTGTTTTTGTCATGGGGTATTGTTAAACTCAAGTATAACAGATAAATGCTGAATGTATGTTTTAATATCCTGAATATGATAATTTGTCGCATCATTAATAGTGAAGGGTTAAGGAAAACTTATTTATAATAGATGGCTCTTGTTGAAGAGCAGATTTGATGGACTAACTAACTCTTTGCTATACATTAAATTTTGTGTTCCACCCTTTCCAATTCTTTCAGCATTGTGAACTCTCTAATTAAGTCTTCTATCATATTCAGTGAATGCAACCTTCGTAAGTCTGCATGTCAACATTATGAGGACAGTTTTACCTTTGGATGAAACTATAATCAGTTAGCCATTCAATATCATCACAGAATTACAGGACAGATGAAGGCTATTTGAATTATTGCACTCAACCTGCTCTCTTCAAAAGTGATTCAACTGGTAGTTATCTCATCTGGTAGTATACCCATGTGACTTTCTTTTTTCTTCTGATGCTCATTGAATTTACTTTCAAAAGCCATAACTGAATACCTTTCTATCAAATGCTCAGGCATGTATTCAGAATCTAACAACTCATTGTACGAAATGCTTTTTCCCTCATGTCACCTTTGCTTGTTTTGCTATCCAACTTAAAGGTGTCCTTGTCCTTGCCACCAATGAGTATGCTTTGCTGCTTCCTGTTTCGCCCAGATCTCTCATGACTTTGAACACCTTGATCAAATCTGCTCTCATCCTTCTTGAAAGAGAACAGCCCAGCATCTCCAAATCCATTATCATGATTATCCACACTGCCGCTGAATCCAAAAGTCATTGAATGTAACCGTCAGCCCAGTTTTATTGTTTGAATATAGGATAAATCCGAAAGCAGCAGTACAAATTCTGAGATAGTAAGAACTGCCGATGCTGGAGAATCTGAGATAACAAGGTTTGGAGCTGGAGGAACACAGCAGGCCAGGCAGCATCAGAGGAGCAGGAAAGCTGACGTTTCGGGTTGGGACCCTTCTTCAGAAATGGGGGAGGGAGAAGGGAGCTCCGAAATAAATAGAGAGAGAAGGGGGTGGTGATAGCAAGTAGATAGTGGAGCAAATAGGTGGGAGAAAAGACGGATGGGTCAAGGAGGCGGGGATGAAGCTAGTAAAGGTGTGTGTAGGTAGGAACTGGGGATGGAGATTGGTCAGTGAGGAGGGAAGGGCGGATAGGTGGGAGAGAAGACGGACAGGTCAAGGAGGTGGGGATGAGAGAGGGATCTGGTCTTGAGATGAGGTCAAGGGTGGAGAGGTTTTGAAGCAAGTAAAGTCCACATTGAGACCATTGGGTTGTAGGCTGCCAAGGCAGAATATGAGGTGCTGTTCCTTCAGTTTCCGGGTGGCATTGTTGTGACACTGGAGGAGGCCCAGGGTGGACATATCATTCAGGGAGTGGGAAGGGGAGTTGAAGTGGTTCACTACTGAGAGGTGTTGTCATTGTCTGATCCTTGTTGCTTCCTTCAGGTTTTGATTCTGTTGAATTCTACAAGTTTTGCCATGAAATATCTCTCTACCTGGGGTCTCTGTGGGCAGAATGGAAGCCCTCATTAATTAGCGACTGTTCCACTTTCTCTGGGAAAGACTGGCTTAAAGCTGTATCTAATAACAAGTTGATTTGAATGATAAATTCTGTGAGACTGTGCACTAGGTGTTGTGTCTTGTTCAACATTTTGTGGTTTCTAAAACTGGGCTAGAGGTTTGACTGTCTAATTTGCAATGCTGCCAATGTTCAGCTCTTTATACTCCTTTCTAATTTACCTGTTGTGTAAAATCTT
The DNA here is from genome assembly GCA_024137785.1 of Ginglymostoma cirratum. Classification (NCBI taxonomy): domain Eukaryota; kingdom Metazoa; phylum Chordata; class Chondrichthyes; order Orectolobiformes; family Ginglymostomatidae; genus Ginglymostoma; species Ginglymostoma cirratum. The sequence continues at coordinate 1,819,987 of JAHRHZ010000054.1, forward strand.
GAAAAACCTAATTTTTTCTGATCTTGTTATTTCACAGAATCTTGGTAGAATGAACCCGCATTCGGTGCGCTCCAGTTGTGCTGAATCCCAATGGATTAAAAATTGTCCATTTCCAGTGACTGTAATATTTTGTTTATGTCATAGAGTGTTATTAAACTCGAGTATAACAGATAAATACTGATAACAGACCCAACTTCTCCAAATCTATTCACATCATTGAAATCTGCCATTTCTGGGACATTTATTATAAATCCTCTCTGTACCCTGTCTAAAGCCTTCAAAGTTTTTCTTATGTTAGTGCCCAGAACTGATTGCAGCATTTCTATTGAGGCTAAACACTGTTATATGAAAGTTCATTGTAATTTTCTTGCTGTTGTACTCAATGCCTATATTTGTAAAGACCGGGCTCCTGTAAGATTTTTCAAATATTTTCTCAATCTGCCCTGTCAACTTCAAAACTTTATGCACATATAACACCCAGGACTCTATTCCCGCACCCCCTTTCAAACTGTAGCTATTATTTAATGTTGTTAGTCCTCTTTTTTTCCAATCAAAATGTATAACTTTATACTCCTCTACACTAAATTCCATCCCCATTCTGTTCACCTATTCCCCCAACTTGTCTATGTTCTCTTGAAAATGATTACAGTTCATAAAACTTCCAGATATTGTCATCTTCAAACCTGGGAATTATATACCCAGGTTTATGGCATTAATATAGATCAATACAAGCTGTGATTCTTGAAGCGATTCCTGTAGAATCCAATTTGATACCTTCCTCTAGTTTTTTGTTCATCTTTACTTTCTGATTCCTCTCATTCATTCAGCTTTGTATCCAAGCTGCCACTATCCTCTTTTTATTCCACGGGCTTCAATCCTACTGTCAACCCTGTTATGGAGCACTTTATCAAACTTTATGACCTTCATCAAATGCCTTTGAAGCCTCATCAAAAATTAACTCACGTCAGCTAAGCATGATTTATCTTTAGCAAATGCATGCTGGCTTTCTTTAATTAATCCATAATTGTCCAACTGAATGTTAATTTTGACAGAGAAGTTTGGTTCTGAAAGCTTTTGATCCAGTGAAGGTAAACTGATTGCTTCGTGGTTGCTGAGTTTATTCTGCCACCTCTTTTTTTGAACAAATGCATAACATTTGCAATTCTCCAGTTTTTTGCATCTAAGGAGAATTGAAAGAATATAGCCTGTTTCTGCAATTTCTGCCCTTGATTCCTACAGTATCCTTTGATAAATCCTACCTGGTCCTGCTGATGTATTAACTCTGCGTACAGCAAGATATAATTCTTCCTCTTTATGAAATTTTAGCCTATTCAATGTCTCAACTATCACCTTTTACACTTTGACTTCCACAATATCTTCTCAGTCAGTACTTAAGCCATGCCCTTGCCTTCATGAGTAGATCACTCTTGAGTCCTTCATCTTACTCCTCTGCAGTTTTACTGTTTGTTTTATTTGGTGAGGTGACGGCTGCTTGGTATTATCTTTAGACCTATTAATCCAGTCAATGATTAAGATAATTAGATATCAACTATCAATATGCTATAGTTCTTATGCCTCTCAATGATTTCCGTGAAGATTTTCTTCTCTATCATTCTGATTAGTCGGCGGTCTATTGAATGCTAATGACACCCTGCTAGTTTCTTCATTCTAACCAAATAGATTCTGCCATTGACTACTCAAATCATATTCCACATGTCCCATTTTCCTTTCTTTTTTATTCTTACCAAATCTTCTGAATTTAGAAATAATAAATACTTAGTCCTGTGCATTATTGAGCCAGATCTCTGTTATGACTGCAACATCATAGTCACATATGACTGTCTGTTTACAATTACCAATCTTTTTCCCTAGTGTACATTTACATACATGCACCTCAAAAACTAATTCAGCCATTATTGTACCCTCTCTTAGCCTGGCTCCACTAAACATTACTATTACCCGTGGTAGCTGTCTCTCTGAATCCTTTATGTTCCTTGTTTCTCCATTCTAATGCTACATGTTGGTTAGCAACCTTCTAATGTTGTCTAAATCCTTTAAAAAAAGATAAGGCTAAAGTATTTGATCCAACCTTCAGCCAAAAGTGCCCAGTGGATGATCCAGTTTGGCCTCTTCCAGAGATCTGCATCACAGATTCTACTCTTCAGCCAATTTGATTCACTTCATGCGGTATCAAGTGACAGCAGGATGCACTGGTTCTGCAAATGCTATGAGCCGAGACAATATTTTGGCAAGTGCTGGCCAAAACCCTAGTTAATCTGTTCTTGTACGACCACAACACTGACATCAATCCAACAATGCGAGAAAATGGCCAATTTCTGTCTTGAGGTACTCACTAATTGAGTTTCCTGGGTAGAGAATTCCAAAGACTTGCCACCCTTTTCGTGAAAAAAAATCCTCCCTATCTTAGTCTTCCACAGCCTGCCCCTTATCCTGACAGTATGTTCCTCAATTTTAGAGTCTCCAGCCAGGGGAAAAGTCCTATCTATATCCACTCTGCCATACACTATTACACCCTCTAAGAACTTCATAAATTTCAATGAAATCATCTCTCATTCTTTAAAATGCTCAGGAATGCCAGCCTACTTTCCTCAATCTCACCTCATAAGGCAACACCACCATTCTAGAGAGTTAACTGGTAATCCACCTTTGACCTCCCTCTATAGTAAGTATATCCTTCCTTACGTAAGGAGACCAAAGCTACTCACAATGATCTAGAGGATTGGTCTCACAAGGTGTGCTGCTAGCCATCTTTACTTCTGTACTCAAATCCATTTCCAGTGAATGCTAAAAAAAGTTGCTTTCCCAATTACTCACTGCAACTGAATGCTCACTTTTAGTGATTCGAGCAAGGACATCCAGATCCTTTTGAATACCCGAGCTTCTCACCACTTAAGAAATATTTGATCTTTCTGTTTCTTTCTACCAAATAACTTCAAACTTATTCACATTATATTCTGTCCTCCATGTTCCAGCTCATTTAGATTAACTTGTTCTGGTCCTCCTGAAGCCTCCTCATATCATACACACAGCTTGCAATTCCACCCAGTTTGGTGTCATCAGCAAATCTGGAAATATTACAATTGGTGTGCGTAACAAATTATGTTGACACTACAGCAATAGTTTCTGTGGTTTTGGCATGTGTGGTTCCAAATAGGTTTTGTATATATTGACAAATAATGTTTTAATACTATTGCTTTATATATTAAAGCAATTCTCAAAATGAGAAATACCAACGAGTAAGATAACCTGATTCTTACAAGTGAAATTGATTAGTTCTGGCTCTCTACTATACAGCTGGAGACTTCCAGGCTGTCCTGAGAACACTAATTTGAGAAGAAACAGGTTATCCTTAGGCTATTCAGCTATGTTAGGTTGCTTATGCATTTTCCCATTTTTATCTTTTGTCACAAGTTATTCCATCATTCTAAATTTCTAACTGACTCTTGATTTTCTGGGCCCAACTCTTATTTTGGCTGCAGACACAATATGTGTTTCCCTGGAGACCATGTAAGATTATGTTATCAAAACAGTTGATACTTTATGGCTGTCAAGTCTCACAAGTGAGGGCAATTTCCCATACTCGTGTCGGTAGATCTCCTGCAAACCAGCTTTCTTATCTAGATAAAGGTTAGCGCCTGACCTGGGAGTGATAGTTTTGGAGTCTTCAAATTTCTCTGTCTCAGCAACTTGTTTAGTTAGAAGTAGAGACAAGATTTCAATCTGGATAAATTGCTGAAGTAAAGCAGCTAGGATATGTTAATTAAGAGCAAAATACCGCAGAGCTGGAGATCTGAAAACAAAACGCAAAATGCTGCAGAAACTCAGCAAGTGTGGAAGCATCTGGAAAGAAACAGAATTAACAGAGTCAATTCTTCAAAGCTGGATCTGTTCAAAATTGTTTTAGGGATAAAACATATTTGTAAAGTGCTCTTAACACACACCAAAGTGGTTGACTCTTAACTGTCCTCTAGGAGTGGTCAAGTACGTCTTACAATGTATCACCACATTCTCACATCAAGTGGGAAATAAATGCCATCGCAGTGATGTCAACATCTTGAGAATGATCTATTCAAAATGAACTTTTCTCCTGAGATCTGGATTGGCTCTCGAATGGTCAATGGGACTAGCAAATGTGTCTGTCTAGGACACCTGAGTTTCACTCTCTAGTTTCAGATTGAATAGGATCCGTAGCTTAGACGTAACCCATTTTTGGCTCCTCCTCATATTTTGAGATGTAAACCAGATGGGGTGTTTAACAGACAGCTGACCAAATATTTGCTTGGTGGTAAAAATGATTGTTGGAACATGGAATGGTTTACAGAAATGATAGAGGCAGAGACCATTGCAAGATCTTATAGAAATTGTAGAAATTGGAATGAGGGCCAGGTGAATCTCATTGACTATGAGATCCATGAAACGAGTTGTTTATCTGGGCTAATCAGGGAGTCCTGGCTGACAGAAATAAACAGGAGATTCAGAGAGTCTCCTCATTCTAGGGACTGGCTCTGAGCAAGCTCGTCAGAGTCCACGTTCTGTGCATGTGTAAATAAAAGATGACTTGGTGACGGGATACCTGTCTTCTTGGACTTATTTCAGAAATCCATAGGAAAACATGAAGCAAATAAAGGCACAGGATTCAGGGAGAGCATGAGATAATGGAATTAGTTTTGGATTCTACTGGCAAACATCTGGAAAAAAACCTGACTAGTTGAAATGCTTCCAGTGCAGGGATTTTATTGTGTCTGTGGTTCATGTCTGAACAGAAGCATTAACGACTGTTGCAGTACAGAGGGCTTGACACTGACATGATACATGGTGTAAATTAATACCATTGTTATTTGTGTTTTGAAGAAATAATGTCAATAATGTATTTTTCTCCACTAATTAAATAGGGCTGGGGGAAATGGGAGTGATGGGACAATAGTTCACCATTTACTGAATTTTATTTTCCTTCTTGATTTTGGAAATCATGGGTCTCAAAATAGGATTGCACTGTAGCTGTTTTAAGTACACCCAAGAGACAAATATTGTGGCCATCACATCTGTGCTCATTTTCTGCTGGAAGTGCTGTCAGTCATACTAATCAGTAATTGGTTAGCTCAGTTGGCTGAAAGCCTGATTTGCAATACGGAGTGATGCAAATTCCTTCACTGGGTAAGGTTACCATGAAGGACTCTCCTTGTCACCTGAAGTGTGGTGACCCTCAGGATAAACCACCACCAGTTGTCTCTCTCTAGTGAGAGATTATGTGGTCCTCTGGGACTGTGATGATTGTTTTTTACTTTGCATAGTGATTAGTATGTGTGTGCATGCCTAAAACTAGCAGTAAATGTGTGTAAGTTAGGGGTTAATGCCCACTTCAAGCCTCATTTGTGAAATATGTTGAGAGTGAGGTCAGCATGTAATTTCCTGGCTGTGGTCCATTTCTTTAGGACAGCCCAGTGAGCGATCTTAGAGTCTGTAAAGGTTTTGTTGGAGGCTGTTGCCCAGAAGGAAGGTTTTAAGTTATTTCCTTACATTTTTATGAAGCCAGCTGAAACTGTTGTGCCACACCCTTGTCCTAAATCTCACTGCTATCACCACCATGCTTGACAGCTATTCTGCCTGTAGGTCAATTTGCAGTGGTTTTGAGAACAGCCAAATTAATCTCATACTATCATCACTCCCTCTTGCAAGCACCATCAGTGCTCCAGGCTGCGAGTTTTGTCACTTTTTGATTGTGTGTCTCTATCCTTTTCTGCAGGTCCAGAGTGAGATTAAAAAGGCATGGGCACGATGGACCTTAGCACTTGACTTCAAACGCAAAGCCCGTGGGGGGAGCACCAACTACAGCTATGGACCAATGGTGTCACACACCAACAACAGTATCAGCACCAATCTGACCACCCGAGCCCCACAAGCTGTCCACCTCAATAGCCGACTGGGCAGCGGACTATTGAATGGGCATCGGAACCTGCCAGGCTACGTTAAGAATGGCTCAGTCTCTGAGAACTCACCACCCTCATCTCTACCTGAGCAGAATGGCAAGGATGATGAGCACTGCAGGAGTCTGGGGGCTTCAGAGACCCACAAACCTTCGTTAGTTGTCGAGGAAGAGAGGGAAACTGTAATGTGATTGGTAGGCAGATGCATAGGGAGCATCCAATCTACACACAACTGAACTCCTCAACCATAAGACAATAGCAATGGATTGAATTATATTCCACTTGTTTCACTACACTGGTAAGAACGGAGTACTCCAACTGGAAAATACCTGAAATATGGACAGAGATTCAGGAAGACTTTATCCCCCAAAGATTGGTTGTATCATTGAATAGTGATTTAGATTTTAGTCAAGCACTGTTCCTCAATGTCATCACAATTGCCAATATTCAGAGGATAGATTCAAAATAGCGTTGGTGACATTTGTTGCTTCTGCATGGCCTGAATCTATCAGAGTAAATTCTCTCTGTAGTTTGCCTGTCATCACCTGAGGGCCTATTCACCATGTTAAAGGAGCATCAACTGATAGATCATAAGGAATTTGTTATTCAACTTCCTTCCTTCTCTCATTATCATAGAATCCCTACAGTGTGGAAACAGGCTATTTGGCCCAACTCGTCCATACTGACTCTCCAAAGAGCATCCCACCCACACCCACCTTCCTATCCTATCCCTGAAACCCTGCATTTCCCATGGCTAATCCACCTAGCCTACATATTCCTGGGCACCATGGGCAATTTAGTATGGCCAAACCGCCTAACTCGCACACCTTTGGACTGTGGGAGGAAATTGGAGCACCGGGAGGAAACCCACGCAGACACAGGTAGAATGTGCAAACCCCACACTGACAGTAGCCTGAAGCTGGATTTAAATCTGGGTCCCTGCGCTGTGAGGCAACAGTGCTAACCACTGAGCCACCGTGCCTCATTCTAGCAATTGTATGCTGCCTCGAATGTGATGATATCTGATTAACTGTGTAACGCCATTTTTTTTGCAGAGGAGTCATCTTCATGTAGAAGGGCAACCAGATCTCAGAAAGGACAATCTGGAAAATGGTTTCAACAGAGTCCTGTAACGGGGCAATTTAAGTGTAACTCTTCCAATTTAAATAGAGTCCTCACTGTTACAACAGTACATTAAGAATGGTAGAATACCATCTGGGGAATGTATATGTCCTGGATATCTTGCACTGATACCCAGAGTGTTAATCTTTGGATCTTTTTCATTTTGAGAGGATAGACAAAAAACTTAGGAATAATAAGGTAATAAATGACCCAACAACCAATTTGAGCTCAGATTCATAGCAGCAGAAACTTGGAGAAAAGCTGATATTCATATTGTTGGCGAAAGCCCTACAGGCATTATCTGAAACATCATCGTCAATGCGGTGCCAATGTTCACAATTAGCTCTAATGCTTTGAGTAGCATGGTGAGCCCCTCAAGTAAATAAGAAAACACTGAGAACTACAACCTTTTCCATTGACTAGGCATTGATCTCCAACTGTTAAGTATCAAAGTTCACTGACTCCATGTCCACTGTTTATCCTTTGAACTTATTAGTGTGTATTCAAAACATGCTGATATATGGATGTTGTTTCTTGTTGAGTTTGTGATGTTCATGTTGTTTGGTTAAAAATTATGAGAAAAAAGGATAAATTATTATTTATTAAATTTTTTAACAAATGCAGAGCACAATTTGCATCTTTAGTGATTGTGGGAAAATAATAAACATGTCAATTGTTTCCACACTGATTGACAAGGAACAGTGAATTTTTTGCATTTTGGATTGATGTCCTTTTCTTACTATAAACGCAAGACAAAGGGATGGAAATCTGAGTTTGACTTGCTGCTAACCCACTTGGAAAGATAATGCACTGATTTCACCATATGATCACAAGTTGACAATTATGGTTCACAAAAGGCTTTTGAAGTCCAACAGTGGTGCCCTGGTAATTTCATTTGGCTATTATTCCAGCAGCCCCTGGATAATTCGATGGGGGCCTGTGTTCAAATACCACCATGGCAGCTGGTGAATATCACTACAACTTGGAATAAAAGCTGGACTCAGCAATGGCGACCATTGATTGTAGTAAATATCCATCTGGTTAACTAATGTCCTTTAGGGAGGGAAATCTTCATTGATTTTATTGTCACACGTACTGAATTACAGTGAAAAGCTTTGTTTATGAGCAGTACAGGCAGATCACAGCAAGCAAAGGATTTACAGATCAAAAAGATTAGAGGCAAACAGGTTGCATTGCGCGGTACATTATTTGAGGCTAGAGTCCGTTCAACAGTCTGATAACGGTCGGAAAGAAGCTGTTCCTGAACCTGTTTGCGTGTGTGTTCATGCTTCTGTATCTTCTGCCTGACGGAACAGATTGTAGGAGATCATTACCGCAGTGCAATGGGTCTTTGATGATGTTGGCTGCCTTTCTGTGGCAGTAGGCCGTGTAAATAGAGTCCGTGGATGGAAGGTTGGCTTCTGTGATGGTCCTGGGTGTGCACGCCGCTTTCTGTAGTTTCTTACGGTCCTGGGCAGAGCAGTTGCCGTACCAGGCCGTAATGCACTCGGACAGTATGCTTTCAATGGTGCATCTGTAGAAGTCGGTGAGGGACCTTATGAACATGCCAAATTTCCTGAGCCACCTGAGGAGGCATTGTTGTGTCTCCTTGACTGTTGCATCTACGTGGGAAGTCCAGGACAGGTCGTCAGTTTATCGTCACTCCAAGAAACTTGATGCTCTTCACCCTCTCAACCTCAGTTCTGTTGATGTAGATGGAGGTGCGTTCTCCTCCTTTCTTTCTGAAGTCGATAATCAGTTCTTTAGCTTTGCTGACATTGAGGGACAGATTGTTTTCATTGCACCACATAACCAAGCCCTCTATCTCCCTTCTGTATTTTGACTAGTTGTTGTTAGATATCCGTCCCAATATGGTGGTGTCATCAGCAAACTTGTAGATGACATTTGTTTGGAATTTGGCAACACAGTCGTCGGTGTACAGGGAGTACCGTAGGTGCTGAGGACGCATCCTTGGGGAGGTCCAGTGTTGAGTGTTATTGTGGAGGAGGGGCAGTTACCTATCCTCACTGATTGTGGCCTGTGGATCAGAAAGCTGAGGATCCAATTGCAGAGGGCAGAGCCGAGACCAAGGTCACGCAGTTTTGAGATCAGTCTGGGGGGGATAATGGGACTGTAGTCAATGAGGAGGAGTCTGATGTAGGCGTCTTTGTTGTCTAGATGTTCCAGCAATGAGTGCAGGGCTAGGATTATAGCATCCCCTGTGGACCTGTTACATTGGTAGGCAAACTGTAGGGGATTGAGGCAGGTTGGGAGACTGGAGTTGATGTGGACCATGACCAGCCTCTCGAAGCATTTCATGTTTATTGAAGTCCGAGCTGTTGGGCGGTATTCATTAAGACACATTGCATGTGTTTTCTTGGGTAAGGGGATGATGGTGGTCTTTATGAAGCAGGTGGGGACTTCAGCTTGTAGGAGGACCCAGTTGAAGATGCCGGTGAACACCTTCAGCAGTTGGCCTGCACAGGATCTGAGTATTTGGCTGGGGACACCGTCCGGGCCAGTTGCTTTCGTTCGGTTGACTCCCAGGAAAACTGATCTGATTTCTGAAGTGGTGACAGAGGGAACAGTGTGTTTGGGGCTGTCGGGGCAGGTGTCGCCATGCTGGTGGTATTCTGCTTAAACCAAGCATAGAAAGCATTGAGTGTGTCAGGGAGGGATGTGTCATTGTCTGCTATCTTACACTGTTTCACTTTGTATCCCGTAATGTCATTTAAGTCTTGCCATGGACGGCGTAAGTCTGTTTGGTAGGTCATGTAACTTGGTCTGGCATTGCCATTTGCCCTCCCTGATGGCTTTGTGGAAGTCATACCTGGATGATCTGTATTGGTCTGGGTCACCCAGCTTGAATGCTGCACGTCTGGTCTTCAGTAGAGAGTGGATTTCCTCATTCATCCAAAGTTTACGGTTGGAGAACACTTGGATTGACTTCTTTGGTACACAGTCCTCCATACATTTGCTAATGAAGTCCATGACGGTGGTGGCGTACTCATTTAGGTTTTCTGCTGAGCACTTGATCACAGTCCAGTCCACTGAGCCCAAGCAGTCCTGGAGATAGTCTTCCGCTGCCTCGAACCAGCTTCGTTTTGTGACGGATTCTCCTGTTTCAGCTTCTGCTTGTAAGCTGGGAGGAGGAGGAACACCTTGCTGTCGTCGGATTTTCCAAAGTGTGGGCGGGGGATTGGGTGGTAGGTGACTTTGATGGTTGTGTAGCAGTGATCCAGAATGTTTGGTCCCCTGATTGAGCAGGAGATGTGTTGGTGCTGGTTTTGCATCACCTGCTTGAGGTTGGCTTGGTTGAAGTGGCCAGCCACAATGAATAGGGCCTCAGGGAATTTTATCTCGAGAGTGTTTATAGCGGTGTAAATCTCATCTAGGGCATTCTTCACATCCGCATGGGGTGGTATGTACACTGCTGTCAGGTGAGGTGAACTCTCGTGGTAGGTAGTAGGTAGTAGGGACGGCATTTCACTGTAAGGTATTCTAGGTCCGGGGAGCAGTGGCTCGCCAGAGTCGCTATGTCCGAGCACCAGAATTGTTGATCAGGAAGCATCTTCCCTGCAATTCCAGGCCTGACTCCGGACTCATGTGGTTGCCTTCTGACTACAGTCTGAAGTGCACTAGCAAAATGTTCAACTGGGGCTGCTCGACAAATATTGTCCTTGTCAGTGATGTCCACTTCCGATGGGAAAAAAAATTGGCGGTGTAATCGCGCATTGAAATTCCAACATTACAAAACATGAAACCGTATTTAATAAATCTGATAATTTTTGAATGTGCCATAGAGAGAAAAAAAGTCTTGGTTTGTTAATGTCCTTCAGGAAAGAGAACTTATCACCCCTGACTGTTTTGGGCCTCCACATTCTACTCTATTCTGTCGACTATTAATGCACCCTGAAATGACCTGGAAAACCATAGCATGCATACACAAGACCCCAACATCTTTTCAATGCACCTAGATATTGACACTATTGTCCTAATCCTGGGAATCTGTAAATTTCCAAGTATGCTTGTGGATGTCCTATGCTTAGTCCGTCAAAACTTAATTGAGCACATTTATGACCAGCTATACAATCTAGAACTATTTCATATAGATTTTGTATTTGGATGAATTTTGTGCTTTGAGGAGTCTGAGCATCTCTTAAATGTTATACTGATGTTCACATTCTTAGTTCTAACTAGCATTCACTGCATTGGGTGAGCTTCTGGTCTTGATTTTCACCATGATAGAAAATGGTTCCGCTAAGCTATATAATGTAAGAGCCAATAGTATTAAGGGCAAGTAGTGACATGGATTGAGGATTGACTGACTGCAGAAGGCAGAGATTGGGGACAAAGGGGTCTTTTTCAGGATGGCAGCTGGTGGCCAGTGTAGTTCCACGGGGGTCAGTATTGGGACCACCACTAATCACTTTATATGTTAACAATCTGGATGAAGGTTCTGAGGGCATTGTTGCTAAGTTTGCAGATGACCTAAATATAGGTGGGGGAGGCTGCTGAAGGACATAGACATGCTCGGCGAGTGGACAAATAATCAACAGCTGGAATACGATGTGGAAAAGTACAAGGTTATACATTTTGACAGAAAGAATAGAGGCATTTACTATTTTCCAAATGGGAAAAGGTTTCAGAAATATGAAGCACAAAGGAAGTTGGGATCCCAGTTCAGGATTGTGTTAAGGTTAATGTATAGGTTCAGTCGGTGGCTATGAAGGCAAATGCTGTGTTGGTATCCATTTCAAGAAGACTAGAGAACAGTGGCCAAGATGTGCTGCTGGGGCTGTATAAGGCTCTGGTCAGACTACATTTGAAACATTGAGCAGTTTTGGGCTCCATATCTAAGGAAAGATTTGCTGGCATTTTGATGGTGTCCAGAGGAGGCTAATAAGAATGATCCCAGGGATGAAGGGCTTGTCACATCAGGAGCGGTTGAGGACTTTGGATCTGTATTCCATGGAATTTAAAAGGATGAGATGGGATTTGATTGAAACCTACAGAATACTGAAGCACCCACATCGGGTGACATGGTGAAGATGTTTCCACTAATCGGAGAGACTAGGACCCAGAGGCTCACCCTCAGGCTGAAGGGACAATCTTTTGGAACTGAGATTGGGAGGAATTTCTTCAGCCAGAAGGTGGTGAAGCCAGAATGTGGAGCTCATTGCTGCAGAGGGCTGTGGAGATCAAGTCATTGAGTGAATTTAGATAGATACTTGATTGGTAAGGGAATCAAGGGTTACAGGAAGAAAGTAGGAGAACGGAGTTGAGAAATGAATCAGTCATGATCGAATGGCAGAGCAGACTTGATGGGCTGAATGATCTAGTTATGCTCCTATATCCTATGGGGTTATGGCCTTAAGATCATGGCGAAAAACCGGAAGAAATCAAGAATTCTAAAACCCACCTGTGAAACTAGCATTTTATCATTTTTGCAGAGGTAGATTTGGAGGCTGTCTGTCATTTACACACACAGTTCCCAGAGGCAGCTGGCCATTTAAATGATCAGCTATTCCACTGAAATCATACTTTTGAGTTCCCAGTCACCTTTGGTGCAAAAAGTGGGGTATATGTGAACCTTTGGGGGTGTCAGGTGCCCTTTGAGACTGTTAACTGTGAAGAAGATTGTGTGTGTATAAAAATTGCATCAATCCCTTAGAACTGACCAACTTGCCAAGACCTGTCAAGAAGTACAAACAAGTGTTGACCTGTCAAAAGGCACTAACAAGTGTTAAACTATGTATTTATGAATGAACTCCATTTTCAACAGAGTGTAGTCTGAAATATAAATACCCCAAATCCCCGTTAACCACAAGAAATAGGGTATAGACTTCCTGCGGATAACAAAAAAAACAGGATAATATTCCTACGTAATACTCCTATTGGCCAGAAAAGACCATCCAATCAGACTGTGTGAGTCAACAGGAAGTAAAGGGTTCTTCTCCAGACAGCCAGTGCATTTACAACCGCACTCGACCTTTGGATGTATGTTTCTTCTTGTAAACAAAAATACGTTTATTTAAAAGTTTAATATGTTCGTCAGGGCCATTGTCAAAAGTCAAAGCAAGGATAAACAGACTCTGCAAAGAGAAACATACACACGCATCTCATCAATGCATGTATGTAATATTGTTTTTAAGAGTATTGCTTAGACACTATTTACAACACATTCAGATTATTAAATTTCTCTGGTCTAATAATTTAGGTGGGCCTTTGCTAATATATTTGAAAAGACATCCTTGAACCAAAAAGCTTTGAGAATCAATCATGCCAATTCATTCACCAGTCACTATACTATTGACACCAACCTAGACCTCAATCACTGCATTGAGTGACTGTCTACATAGAGCTGGTATTTATTCGCTGCAGTTTAAAGTAATACCCTGGATTTACTTTATATGGTCATAGTATCAATTTGTATTAATGCAAGAGTCTCTTTTTGTAAAGGAACTTGATTATACAAGCATGAAGGCAACATCTCATTGAAACAGAATGTGCATTTGGGAATTTGGCGATTAAGAGAATTTTAAAGATAACCTCTTTTGAAAATCTAGTCTTATTTGTGTTCAGCATTTAACTACAAATTACTACTGAAGTTAATTCTTGTTTCAACCTTAGTTGAACATGGATAGTTAATTAGGTAACTAGTTAGAAATGGTTTCTGTAGCCTCATCTCTCTAGAACTTCGTCTAATATGTTACAGTTGTTCTTCCTAAGCGCGTGAAGCAAATAATCACAAAAATAGAAGTTTGGAACTGAGAGCAGCTAGAAAATGAGCTTACGAAATTGGTGAATGAAAGAATACAATGCAGTGTGGAGGAGGTGTTGTTCTGATCCTTCACACAAAGGGAATGGGCTGAGAGAAGGAGCCGTAGCCCAGCCATGGGATATAAGAGTTGAATCCTGGGATTAATTATATAAGGGTTGATCGATGAGTTCTTCTCCCAGAATGGGAACAGTAGTTTTAAAATGCTACTAATATATGGTACTATTGAACTTATCTCGTCAACTAGTTGATATAGTATTATGAAATGATATTTTTAAACTTAATGAATTAATAAAAGATATTAAAGGTGTAGGGTGATGTGTTGCAGCTGTGGAATGTGGGAAGTGGTGGACACTAATGTGATTCATGTCTGCGTTTTGTTTGCAACTTGAGGAACTTTATCTTAAAGTTGACGAGCTGGAATCTGAACTTTGGATGCTGTGATGTATCAGGGAGGGGTAAAGTTACCTGATAAAAACCAAAAGAGCTGTGGATGCTGTAAATCAGGAACAAAAACAAAGTTGCTGGAAAAGCTCAGCAGGTCTGGCAGCATCTGTGGAGGAGAAAAAAAGAGTTAACGTTTCGGGTCCGGTGACCCTTCCTCAGAATGTTACCTGGATATTTTGTTTCAGGAGGCAGTCACAATTCTTGAGCTAGGCACTTATGATTTTTTCTACGATTAGTGAGAAGAGGGCATAACTGTAAGGTAAGTATGGTGATGCAAAATGTGGCACTGGAGGAGACACATCTTTTGTAATTGTTCAATACATTTGGGCTTCTTGCATTTTGTTTGATAGAGAGGAGAGACTGCTGGGAGGGTGGATAGACAGACCATGTAACCAATAGAATCCAATAAATTGGATGCAGTTAAAAGCAACATAGGTGTAATCAGGAACTGTGTAGTTAAGGAGACAGATATGGGACTCTACAACTGAGAATGTGAGTCCTGGATGCAGTATTGCCTACAGTGTGCCAAGGTTAAGGACATCCCGAGGGGCCTGAAGATTGGAGTGTGGGGGGGAAGGATCTAGTTATTGCAGTTCTTGATCATATCAATGATATTTGGAGGATTAAAAAACTGATTTCTAGAATAAACAGACTGATGTATGATGAGAGATTGGATCGATTATGACTATAATTCACTGGAGTTTATAAGAATGAGGGGGGTTCTCATTGAAAAATTATAAAATTCTAACAGGACTAGATAGGTTAAACACAGAAGCGATATTCTCAGTGACTAGGCAGTACAGGACCAGGGGTTGTGGCCTAAAGGGATGTGGCAGGCCATTTAGAAGTGACATGAGGTGAATTTGAGATTGGTGATCCTGCGGAATTTTTTGCCACAGAAAGTGGTTGTAGTCAAAACATTGAATATTTTCAAGAAGGATTTAGATTCAGTTATTTGGGCTGACGGGTTCAATGGGTATGGGGAGAATGCGGGAACAGGAAACTGAGCTGGATAATCAGCCAAGATCACGCTGAATGGAAAGCAGGCTTGAAGGGTCAAACAGACTACTCCGGTTCCTTTTTTAAATGTTTCTATGTTTAGATTTCTGATGAGAGAATATGAGCATCTAGGGATTGAACTGAAAAGCAAAACCACAAAGGTAAAATTCTTTTGGCTGCTACTTGAGCTAAGAGCAAATTGACAAACATAAATAAGATGAGAGCTGAATTCTCTACTCCAAGACTGAAATGAGAGAAACCAATGTTTGGTTCATGGTGCTCTGGCTGGAGTATTTGGAAAAGAGGGAGCTGCATGTTGGCATGGACATCACCTGAAGTGTACTGGGACCAATATTCTGGAGAGACCATAGAACATGGGAGAAGTAATAGACCATTTGGCCCATCAAGTTTGCACTTCTATTTATTGAGATCATGGCTGAAATGATAATTCTGAACTCTACTTTCTAGCCTTATCCTAATTGCTCTTAACTCTTAAATATCTGTCCATCTCAGCCGTGAAAATGTTAAACAACCCAGCTGTGAAGCTCTCTATGGTAATATATTTTACAGATTTGCTACCCTCTCAGAGAAAAATATCCCCCTCATCTCTGGTTAAGCTGGACAACTCCTTACTCTGTGATTGCTCTGAGAAAAAGCTCAACATATTTAATCTGTCCTCCTAAGGAAATCTTTACACACCCATAATCTACCTAGGGAATCCTCTCTGGTCTGTCTCTAGTGCCCATATATCTTTCCCCGGATAAGGAGACAAAAAAATGTCCACAGTATTCCAGCTGTGCTCTGACCAGTGCCTTGTATAGTTTTAGCAAGACTTCCCTAATTTTACATTCCATTCCTTTTGGAATAAAGGCCAGCCATTAATTTGCCTTCCTGATCACACACTGAACTTGGATGCCAACATTTTGTGATTCTTGTACAAGAATTCCCAAATCCCTCTGTGCTGCAGCTTTCTACAGTCTTTCTCCATTTAAATAATATTCAGCTCTTCTATTATTTCTGCCAAGGTGCATAACCTCACATTTTCTCACATTACATTCATCTGCCAGGTTTCTGCTCACTGATTTAACCTGTCTATATCCACAAACATGGTGACAGTGCAGCCACTTACTAGTCACAAGTTGCCACCCTGAAGCCTCGATTCTTATCCAACTCTCTCTCCCTTTACTTGTTAGCCAATTTTCTATCCATGTTAATATTTTATTCCTAACACCATAGGTTCTTGTTGTAGTAAGTACTCTAGTGTGTGATACCCTATCAAAGACCTTTTGGAAATCCAAATACATCCACTTCTTTCCCTTTATCTATCCTGTGTGTCCTCAAATGCATCTAGTAAATTTGTCAGCCATGTTTTCCCCTTCATGAAGCCATGCTGACTCTCCTTGATTAAATTATATATTCCTAAATACTATTACATCCTTTATCATCAATTCAGGTTATATAAGTATGACTTATATGAGGTTGTTAGATGTTGTGATGTTGGGAGGAGACCTTGTGGATTAGAAGGCAGGACATTAGAATTTGGTGCTTGTAAAAGGCTGGTGTTTATAAAATGATATGGAGAAAGCTGTACATGGTCCCTTTAAAAGATGATGTGCTTTTTCTATGGTTAGAGATTCAAAAAGGCTGTCTGAGGGTTTGCAGGTGCACAGAGCACCTGAATTGAAACATTTGTATCAAAGGGCTATAGTGTTAGCAGGCAAAGTAGCATTTTTGCCATGACAACAGGTCTTTAAATTTAGCCATTTAATTTAAACCAGGCCCTGAGTTACTAAAAACCAATTAAATTTAAGTCTGATGTTTTTGTCAACATAGAAGCAATCCTATTGCAAGAAATTGATATGTCGCCTGAGGAATAGAAGATGAGGGCATTTGGAAAATTGGGAGAGAAGCAACTGTCATCTGCCAAGAGAACAGCTTAGGCTCTAAAAGAAAGAACCATTGGCTCTCACAGAATTCTTAGAGTAAGCTCCATCTAAATTAAAGTTACCTACAGCACACTTAGTTAGTGTTCCTCAAAAAAGAATTCAATGGAGAAGACATTCCTGACAGAAGGATTCACCGAAAAGGCATTTCTGACAGAAGAATTTGTCGAAGAAGACACAGAACATTCCAGAAGACGTAACCTGGCTGTAATTTTGAGAGACTAAATTCTAATCCTTTTTGAAATTTTATCTCATAAAAGTACGATTTGTATTTATTGGCACAGCATAATATTAGAATCTTGCTTTATTCAGGAATATTTAGTAGTTAAAAGGGGTTTATTGGGTTTGTTGATAGGTTAGTTAATTTGTTCACTGATCAAGATAGATAAATAAATTGTTACTAGTTGATTACAAAGAGAGTGTCAGTTTTTTTTTTAAATTTAACCATTCCTTTATAATAGACTGGGGGTCTTTTAACAGATTATAGGGTGAGGTGCGTCTCCCTAGATGTTTGGTTTGCATTCCTTTATTCATTCGCAGGATGAGGGCATCACTGGCTAGGCAGCATTTATTGCCCAGAGGGCGGTTAAGAAGCAACCACATTGCTGTGGATCTAGAGTCACATGTAGGTCAGACCAGGTAAGGACGGCAGTTTCGTTCCTTAAAGAACATTAGTGAACCAGATGGGTTTTTCCCAACAATTGACAATGGATTCATGGCCATCATTAGATTCTTAATTCAAGATATTTATTGAACTCAAACTCCACCAACTGCTGTGGCGGGATTTGATCCCCGGTCCTAAAAATGTTATCTGGGTCTCTGGATTAACAGTCCAGTGATAGAACTACTACATCATTGCCACTCTTGAGTTATTGGGGTGTTGGGGGCAGAGGTTGACTTCGGTCTTATAACAGATTGGGAGCTCAGATCCGGGATCTGGACAGCCCGGGTCTGGGTTCTGGACAGTTTGGGCCCAGGGTTTGGACAGGTTGTGACAGATCGGGTCTGATATTTGAGCGGATTTGAATGGATCTGAATGGATTTGGATTGATCTGGACAGATTTGGACAAGTTTAGGGTACAGAAGGTCCTAGCAGATTTAAACAGACTTGGGGATTAGTGTCCTAGATCTTTAAATAAAACTTAAGTGAGAAGTGGAAAATCTGTTTAATTTCGATTGTTTGTCATCGATGAAATCAAAAGGGGGGAAATGGCTCTTAACATTGCTAAAGAGATTCTGGGGGTCGAAGATGCTTCCCAAATTTGCCAAGAAAGTTGAGAAAGACAGAAAAAGGAGAAACTTTTCGAATTAGCAGACAGATTAGAATTAGGTTGAATTAGGGATAAGACGAAAGCTGAAATTGTAATGGAGTTAGTCAGGCATTTAAGTATATCAGAGAAACAGTTAAATGCAGTGGAGATAGAAAAAATTAAATTGCAAATAAGCCAATTGGAGTTCTTAAAAGTCTGGAGTTAGAGAAAGAAAGGGAACTGAAGCAGTTTGAATTAAGGTTAAAAGCAGAGGATAAAGAAAAGGAAAGAGAAAAAGAAAGGCTGGCCAGGGCAGAAGACAGATAAAGGGAAAGAATGTCCAAGTTGGAAAAGATGAAGCAGCTCGAACATGAAAAAGAAAAAAAGAGAGAGTTTGAGCATCGGAAATTGACAATCAGACAGAAAAGTCAATTTAAAAGGATGGAGATGATGGTGGAAGGCAGGCTTAGAGTGGGGGAGGGTGATAATGAGCAGAACCATTGTAGCCAAAGGCCTGGTAGGGATATATACAAATATGTCAAACCATTACCAGAATTTGGTGAAAAAGATGTAGAAGACTTTTTCACTTCCTTTGAGAAAGTGACTAAAAAGATGAACTGGCTATGTGGGTAATGTTAATTCGGAAGTTAGTAGGTAGGGCTAGTGAGGTGTTTGCAGTGCTGTCAGAGGAGGTGTCAGGAGGATATGAAGGAGTAAAACAGGCTGGATTGCGTGTCTAAGAATTGGTATCAAAAGCATATAGACAACAGTTCAGAAATGTAAGAAAGGAACCAGGTCAGACTTATATCGAGTTTGAAAGAATTAAACAGAGCAATTTCGATAGATGGGTGACAGCATTAAAGTTAGAGAAGACATATGAGGATCTTAGAGATATTATTCTGCTGGAGGAGTTTAAAATCTCCCAGAAGTGATAAGAAATCATGTTGAGGAACAGCAAGATAAAACAGTGAGAAGAGCTGCAGAGATTGCGGATGAATATGCGTTAGCGCATAAATCAAAATCTAACTTCTGACAGCAATTTCATTCTGTGAGGAATAGAAATTGGGAAAGAGGGAGATTGTTCAATGAAAAATAACAATTAGATCACACTGGGAACAGTTTACCACATGTGAAAAAAGAAACCCAAGAGGGTGGAAAAGAGGTGAAAGACTTCAGGTGTTTTCACTGCAATAAGGTGGGACACACAAAGTCACAATGCTGGTGGTTTAAGAAAGGCAATGGGAAAAAGGATGCGGTAAAAGAGGATAAACCAGTGGGATTGGTTGTGGTAGTGAAGGAAATCCCAGGAGAAGTCGAGGAGTTGCAGGAGAGTGCACAGCCTAGTCATGGGCTGGACAGTAACGTAGTGCCTGATCTTTTCAAAGACTTCACCTGTGTGGGTAAGGTTTACTCAGATAGAACAGGGGAGTAGGTAAAGAAGTTAACATATTTAGAGATATGGGAGCTGGTTATTCTCTAATAGTAAGAGATGAAAATATTTGCGCTCCTTCTGAATTGTTGCCCGAGATAGTGATAATCTGTGGAATAAATGGAGAGAGAATTAGTGTTCCCTTGTGTAAGGTAAGGCTAGAAAGCCCAAACAAGACTGGGGAAGTGATAGTGGGAGTGATTGAAAGATTGGCTACTCCAGGAATACAGTTTGTTCTTGGAAATGATATAGCTGGATCACAGGTAGAGTGATGTCCATTGTAATGGAGACGCTGAAAGAAAATCAGGGAAATGAGGAGCTAAAAGGAAAATACCCCGGAACTTTTCCGGACTGTGTGGTGAAAGGCTAAGATAAGAAGGGAAAACAAAAGAGAAAAATGAAGGAGTTGATGTCCAGTTAGCTGACACCCTGTTTGATAAAATGGTAAAGGAAAATCCTAAGCAGGTAGAGGATCAGGCAGAGGTGTTTAGTTCTGAAAGATTAATCGACCTATAACAAAAAGATGAGATGATAAAGGATTTATATCAGAAAGTTGACTTGGAAAAGGAATCAGATTGTATTCCAGAATGCAATTACCATAAGAATAAAATCTTAAGGTGGAAATGGAGACTTTGGCAGGTTATTGCAGATGAGAAATGATTGGAAGTTCACCAGACTGTGTTGCTGGTAGAATACAGACAGGACGTATTGCGGGTAGCACATGAACTATCTGTAGGAGGTCATCTAGCACTGAGGAAGACTCAGGCTAAGATACAGAAGCATTTTTATTGGCCTGGATTACATAAAGATGTGGATGAATATTGCCGTATCTGTCATATGTGTCAGATGGTAGGAATGTGCTGACAGTGATAAAACCAACGCCATTGATGCTGATTCGCGCATTTGAAGAAGTTCTTACACAGGTTATCATTAATTGTGTGGGTCCCCTCCCTCAAACTAAAAGTGGGAACCGGTATTTGCTAACCGTAATGGATGTGTTTACCAGGTTTCCGGAGGCAATTCCGTTATGTAATGTCAACGCAAAAATGGTGGGGGAGGAGAGATAACACAGTGTGGAGCTGGAAGAACACAGCAAGCTAGGTAGCATCAGAGGAGCAGGGAAGTTGGCGTTTTGGGTTGGGACCCTTCTTCAGAATTTGTCAGAGAAGACACAGAACATTCTGGAAGTTGTAACCTGACTGTAATTTTGAGAGGCTAAATCCTAATTTTTTTCAAATTTTATCTTACATTAGTGGGATTTGTATTTAATGTAAAAGCATACCATTAGAATCTTGCTTTATTCAGGAATATTTAGTAGTTAGAAGGAATTTATTGAGTTTGTTGATAGTTTAGTGAATTTGTTCACTGATCAAGACAGATAAATAAATTGTTACTTGTTGATTATAAAGAAAGTGATAGGGGTTTATTTTTTAAATTAACCACTCCTTTACAACAGCCTGGGGCTCTTTTAACAGATTATAGGCCGAGGTGCACTTGCCTGGGTATTTCGGTTTGAGTTATCAGAGGGGCGTTATAACATTAAAATACATGATCAGTAGTGAAAGGTTTACCTGAAGGGCAATTTGGAAAGTTGAAGAGAAAAGACAAGGCATTAGTACAGGAGAAGGATACTGTTAGTGATAACCAGGAAGGGATAGAGCGTGCAAAAATAAATGTTCCCCAACAAAGAAGGTTATAGTAAAGAAAAATGTGAAAACAAAACAACAGATTTACGGCTCATTATTTGAATGCTTGTAGTACGACTGATAACTGATAGTGTAAACTGGTTATGCACACAGAAATAAATGAGTTTAATGTAACAGCTATTTTGAAAACCTGGTAGTAAAGTGACCAAGGTTGGGACCTGAATGTTCAAGGGTATTTGACACTGCAGAGGACAGGAGGAAAGGAAAAACAAAATGTTAACTTTATTAATTTAGGTCAGGTTAACACCATAATGAGAACTTGTCTTGATTCAGAAAATAGAAATGTGGTCAGTACAGGCAATGGTTAGAAATAGCAAAGAAACATATCACTGCTGGGAGTGATAGATAGGCTCCATAATGGTAGCTACATTATATGGCAGAGCATCAAGAAAGAATGAGGACTTGGAAGAAAGCTACTACTATAGTCATGGTGACTTTACTCTTTACAGTGAACAAATCAAATTATTGTGAAGGATGAGTTAATTGAGTATATTTGGGACAATATCTTAGAACAGTACCTTCTGAAAGGTAGCAGGCACCAGTTTATTTCAGACCTGGCAATGTGAAAGGAAACAATATGTCATGTAGCCTCACAGCAAGGAAACTCTTCATCCTGAGATCATGGAATACACATTCCATTTTCCACAGGAGCTGAAGTAGCAAACCAAGCATGGCCTGGATGGTGGTCAGCATCTGTGCGGTCATTTGGAGTAACTGGCTGCAATGCTCCTTGTGGTCCATTTTGCCAGGAGGGGGATCCTGAATCTTCTTTCAGTGGCCTAGGAAATGGGTAGATCCCACTATGTCTGTGCTGTGAATGGAGTTAGCAATGTTTCCTTCTGAAAGAATGGGGGCAGCTCTGTCTGGGATGTGATCTTGCCATTGCTGCCACATTTCACTGCACAGTTGAGTTGAATGTCACATGCATGCCACATAGGCATAGAGTCATAGAGGTTTACAGCGCAGAAAATGGACATCTGGCCCATCGGGTCTTTGCTGGTTAAAAACAACTACCTAACCATTCTAATTCCATTTTACGACACTTGGCCCATAGCCTTACATACCTTAGCCCAGTGAGTGTACATCTAAATACCTCTTAACTGTTATGAGGTTTTCTGCCTCTACCACTCTTATGGGCAGTGAGTTCCAGATTCCACCACCCTCTGAGTGAAAACATTTCTTTCTTCACATCCCCTCTACACCTCCTGTTCTTTTCCTTAATCTGGTCATTGATCCTGCCACCACAGGGATAAGTTCCTTCCTGTCTACTCTCCATATGCTCCTCATAATTTTATACATCCCTGTCATGTCCCCCATCAGTGTCTTCTGTTCCAAGGAAAATAATCCCACTCTTTCTCATCTCTCTTCATAAGTAAAGCTCTACAGCTCAGGCAACAACCTGATAAAACTCCTCTTCACGTTCTCCAATGCAATCATATCCCTCCTTTAATGTGGATTCCAGAACTGCACAAAATAGTCTGGGTGTGCCTAACCAGTGTTTTATATAGCTCCAGGATAACCCCTCTGCTCTTAAACCCCATGCCCCAGCAAATAAAGGTGAGTATCCCATATGACAACTTGACCACTTTATCTTAACGGTCAGTCCTCAGTAAAGGGCTCACCTTTGTCCCCCTCCACCCACATATCAACGAATACCGCTCACGTTTGGATATTGAGCAGTTTTTCCGCCGCCTCCGCCTCCACGCTTACTTCTCCAACCGCGAATCTAACCCTCCCTCTACTGACCCCTTCTCCCGCCTCCAACACAAGCCCTCCTCCTGGACACCACCCCAAGGCCTCCTACCCTCCCTCGACCTCTTCATCTCCAACTGCCGTCGAGACATCAATCG
>JAHRHZ010000054.1:1848458-1864264 GCA_024137785.1 Ginglymostoma cirratum
CAGGGTTGATAGAGATAAGCTTTTTCCCAGGGTGAGGGATTCAATAACGAGGGGTCACGCGTTCAAGGTGAGAGGAGAAAAGTTTAAGGGGGATACACGCGGAAAGTACTTTACACAGAGGGTGGTAGGTGCCTGGAACGCGTTGCCAGCAGAGGTAGTAGAGGCAGGCACGGTAGATTCATTTAAGGTGCGTCTGGACAGATGCATGAGTAGGTGGGGAGCAGAGGGATACAGATCCTTAGGAATTGGGCGATAGGTTTAGACAGTGGATTTGGATCGGCACAGGCTTGGAGGGCCGAAGGGCCTGTTCCTGGGCTGTAAGTTTTCTTTGTTCTTTGTTCTTTGTTCTAACTCCTGTTTGTCCAATCTCTCTTCATAACTAAGACACCCCAGCTGAGGCTACATCCTGGTAAATCTCCTCTGCACCCTCTCCAGTGTTAGCACATCCTCATATAATGGGCATTCCAGAACTGCACACAACACTCTAGCTGTGGCCTCACCACCTTATCCATCTGTCCCACTATCTTAAGGGACCAGTAAACATACACACTAAAGCCCTTCTGATTCTAGGTACTTCCCAGGGTCCTACTCTTCATCATGCATTCCCTTGCCTTGTTTGTCCTGCCCGGGTGCATCATCTTATATTTACCTGGTTTGAGTTCCATTTGCCACTGATCAGCCCATCTGAACAGCCTGTCTATATCATCCTGTAATTTAAGGCTATCTTGCTCACTATTTACCACCCCCAATTTTTACTTCATCCGCAATCTTACTGATCAGCACCTTGTATTTAGGTCTAAATATTTTTACATACCAAAATAGCAAGGGCCTCAACACTGATCCCTGTGGAATCTCTGTGGATGTGGGCTTCCAGACACAAAACATTCCTTGACAATCCCCTTCTGCTTCCTTCCACTCAGCCAATTCTAAATCCAATTAGCCAGATTTCCTTGGATCCCATGCACTCTTACCTGCATAATCAATCTCCAATGAGAGATCTTATGACAAGCCTTGCAGAAGCCCAAGCAAACTACATTAAATGCATTGCCCTCATCTAAACACCCTGCCATCTCTTGAAAGATTCTATTTACTTAGTCACACATGACCTTCCCTTAATAAAAACATGCTGACTGTCCTTGATTAATCCCTGCCTGTCTAAATATGGATTAGTTCTGTCACTTACAATTGCTTCCAATAGTTTCCCCATCACTGAGGTTAGACTGACGGGTCTGTAGTTTCCTATTTTATCCCTTCCTCCTTTCTTGAATAATGATACCACATTGCTCTCCTCCATTCCTCTGACACCTCTCCTGTGATCAGTGACAAGTTGAAAATTGTAACATTCCTGCTATTTCTTGGGATAGATTTCATCCTAAATGGAGGTTTATGTACTTTAGCCCCTGCAAGGCAACTTGGAACCTCCTCACCGTCTCTGTGGACATTGAAGTCTGCACCCAGAGTACTTTCTGAACCCATGCCACTCTCAGTTCATCCTCCAGGTGGTATTCAAGATGGAGGATTACTGATTCATCAGTCAAGTGATGAATCCATTAGGGTGGACTGAGTCGGGAGCTGATGGTAGTGGTGGGGCTATGTGATAATCAGCAGGAGCTTTCCCTGTTCATACTTGACCAGTTACCATGAGACGTCAATGGGGTCTGGAGACAATGTTGAGGACTCCAAAAGCAATCACTCCTGAAGGCTTTTTTAAAATTCAGTCTCAGGATGTGACTGTCACTGGCTGGACCAACATTTATCGTCCATCCTTAATCGTCCAAAGGACAATTTTGAGTCAACCACATTGCCAGGGTCTGGAGTCACAAGTAGGCCAGACCAGGTAAGGAAGGCAGTTTCTTACCCAAAAAGACATTAGTGATCGAGATATTTTTTGTGTTGACAATCAATGATTTCGTTAGAATCTTAATTCCAGACTTTTTATTGAATTCAAATTCCACAACAGCCAAGATCAGAAAATTATCTGGTTATCTGGATTACCAGCCTAGTGACAGTCTAGGCCATCACTGCTCCTTTAAACTATATTACTGTTCCTTCAGTGTCAATGCATCAAATATGCAAAATTGGCTCCCTAACAGCACAATGTGGGGCACCTGCACTATTTGATTTATGGTGGTTCAAGAAGGCAGCTCAACACCAATTTCTCAAGGGCTATTGGGAATCAACAATAAATGGTAATCTTTCCAGGGATGTTCACATCCGACAAGAGAGTAAAAAACATTTCCAGGGATGACACCATTCACCTTTCGTAAACAAACATTCAGTTCTTAATATAACAGCGTAATTAAGTACTCCAGCCTGAACAAGTGCCAAACATGTTCTATTACCATGGGAGGGAAAATTAGATTTGCACATTAGAGCAAAATCAATTGTTCTTAATAATAAAGCAGTTTCTGACGTCATTTCTCTGTATGTATATTGGCATTTTAATAACTGGGAAGTTCGGCTAAAAATGAATCAGTGCTGAGCTTGTTTGTGCAACGCAGCTTCACTATGCGATCATGTGGCTGTTCATCCATGTAGAATTATCCCACTCACCAGCCCCAATGTTATCACATCCTGATTTTCTTTATTAATCAAAGACATTTTTAAAATCAGGAACAAAAACAAAATTGCCGGAAAAGTTCAGCAGGTCTGGCAGCATCTGTGAAGGAAAAAACAGAGTTAATGTTTCTCGTCTGGTGACCCTTCCTCAGAACATTTTTAAAATCGCCGATTATATGAAGAATTTCATGATTACAATCTAACAATTTTCCCTCTCTTGCCCATTTTTGCAACTAACCAGATTTAATTTAGAGAAAATTTCCAGGACAAGATTTGCTGCACCCTCACCAACCTCACAAACCTCCAGCAGGTCATTTCCAGATACCCCTTTTTAGGCTGAAAATCTCAATTCTTTCTGATCCTCATACTTCAGGCCCCTGCAAATATAGATCAGCTTGAGGCTCCCCTCTGCTCCAGTGGAATCAGACACAGTATTCAAGATTTCATCTGACCAGAGCCCCATGATGTTTGATTGTTACATTCTCCAACAGATATTGTACTCTTCATAATTAACATCCCGAAGACTCTTTGAATGACTCTGTGCAGATTGCATGAAAAGCTTTTAATACATCATGAACCTTGAGTCTGTTTCATCTGCGTCCTTAATTATGTTAGACTTAATATTTCCCCCGTGTACATGCAGCACTTTACCTATACATTTCTGTGGATAGTAAATGAATTTCCAATAAGTGCAATCTGCCATGATACTGCTCACTTGCATAATTTGTCCAACTCCAGTTCTGCTTTAATTTCTAGCTTGATGTCATCTGTAAATCTGATTACTTTGCGTTGAGTGTCTTAATCCAGATAGTTTACGGGAATTAGTACCCAATACTGAGCTGAAAGAAGCTGCATTTATTACTTTTCTCTCTAACATAACTTGAATCCTCTTAAGAAGAATGTGTCCTACCCTTTAGCAGTTTTCAGGATTTACCTTGCATTCTGAAGGCCTTGAGCTTAGTCTTTTATCTGGAATTTTGTAATGGCCTTTTGATGGTTGAAGTAGATCATGTAATAGAGTTCCCTACAGCTCCTCATCTCCATCACTTGGAATATTGCGTACAGTGCTGGTCAGCACACTACCAGAAGGATGTAGATGCTTTGGAGAGGGTACAGAAAAGGTTTACCAGGATGTTGCCCAGCATGGGGTATTTTCATTCTGAAGAAAGGTTGGATAGACTAGACCTGTTTTCATTGGAACGCAAGGGATTGAGGGATGACCTGATAGAAGTTTATAAGATTGTGAATGACATGGATAGAGTGGAAAGTATGATGCTTTTTCCCAGGGTGGAGGCGTCAATTACTAGGGGACACACATTCAAGGTGTGGGGCGGGAGATGCGATGTTTAAAAGAAATATGTGGGGCAGGTTTTTCACACAAAGGCTGGTGAGTGCCTGGAACGCATTGCCAGAGGAGGCGGTGGAAGTAGACCCAAAGCAGCATTCAAGAAGCACCTGAACAAATACATGAATAGGAAGGGAATAGAGGGATACGGATCCTGTAAGCGAAGTACGGAAGGGCAAAATGTGTCAGCGCAGGCCTGTTTCTGTGCTGTGTTGTTCTTCGTTCTTTATCAAAGGAAGGTTGAGGAAGTTGCCCAGGCTGAATAGTTCCTATCCGACTACATGCTTACTACTGTTTATTCGATTCCCAGTGTTCTATACACTATGATAAGTCTTAAAAGTTGGAGGGGGATATTTACCTACTCATTAGTGTTTAGTGTTCATGGCATTCATAGAGGCAAGCCATAGAACTTTAGATATTGCATTAAGAGCACTTTCAATCGAGGTTTCATTCAATTGCATCAATCTTAAATTGTTGATGCTTTCAAGGACTTCTATACACCTTAAACAATCCACCCAAGTGATACAATGATTTACTTAAACTTGTTTCAATTTGGTACACTACAGTCACTCTTTAAAATTTGCTCTTTTCTGTATCCTGGAGACCAAACTCAGGCTGGCAAATAACTTTATGGAATGCCTCTGTTCAGCTCACATTGTTGTTGAATTTGTTATTGTTCATTGCTTCAATTCTTCACCTTGATCTCACACCACCCTTTCTGTCCTTGGTCTGCAGCAGAGTTCCAATGAAACACAATGTAAGCTTGGCGAACAGCATCTCATCTTTTCAGTCAGCACACCAGTCTTCTGGACTCAATATGGAATTAAACACTTGAGATCATAACACTATTTGAAGTATTGTGGATACTTCACCACAACAGTTTGAGGAAGAAAAGCCCCAGAACCTGTTGTTGGAGACAAGGCACCTATGTGTCTAGCTGCAGGGCAGGAGAGTTATCCATTAAGAGCATCATAGAAATGCGCCAGCAGAAACAGGAGTATCAAGCAGGTTTGATGGAGCCACTGGAAAAACTGATTCAAAGTTTGGAGATCACCACCAAAATTGTTTGCATCACATGGCCTCTGGTGTGTGAGTCTCTGGCTGCCTCTTTGGTCAGATTACTGACTGACATGCGCACTTGATCTGACTCCATTCCCCTTCCTCAAAAGGAGACAGGATGACACTCAGCTCTAGGAATCATAGAATCGCTACAGTGTGGAAACAGACCCTTCAGCCCAACAAGTCCACACTGAACCTCAGAGCATCCTACCCAGACAGATCCTCCTCATCTGCACCACCCTGAACACTACAGGCAATTTAGCATGGCCAATCCACCTAACCTGCACATTTTTGGACTGTGGGAGGAAACTCATGCAGACATGCAGAGAATGTGCAAACAGGCAGTCGCCCGAGGCTGGAATCGAACCTGGGTCCCTGGTGCTAAGAGGCAGTAGTGCTAACCACTGTACCACCATGCCACCCCACATAAAGGAAGTCTCCTTCCAGTTCACCCCAGAGGTGGCTGTGCATTCATCTCCACTTTCCCTGCCACCCTCAACTGTGTGGGTGTTCAGCCTGAGGAAGGTGCACCTACCTCTGGGCAGGCTGTACTCAGAATGTCTGTCTCACCAGTCACAAACATCCTGGGGTCACCCATCAAAACTGCAAGGGCATCAGGCTCCATTGTAGGGCAGGTTCCCTTCACCCTAGCTGTACAGTCCAGGATTGCACCAAGACATAATGCGGATGAAAGGAAGAAGATAATTTTCTGAAGGCACATAAATGGGATGGGTGATGCTTCATTGTAAAAATGTTACCAGATTTATAAATGTATATTCATTTTTCATCATCAGTTGAGTGACTAAATACCTGCCTAGCTGCAGCTTCAAGATTGAAAGTACAGAGACTCATCAGCCTGAGGGCTACACAATGCTTTATGGTCCAAGGTGTGAAGTGAGCAGCTCCTGCACCATGGGAATGATATGGGAATTTGGGAGGTGATTATTACTTTGGCAATGAAGGTGAATATTTTCATGCCACAGGACAGTGCTTATGCATCACTGCTAACAGTGAAGTTAACTTGTAATGTTGCGTGATGCAGGAAGAGTCCTTAGTGCCAGGAATTGGACTCCACCACTGTAGATCAATGCCCAAGTTTCATATGCAGCATTTTGTGATTTTTAGATGTCTTCTGTGCTATGTGTGTCTTTTAAAGCTATTGTGCTTTCAAGAGCCTCATCACATGAAAATGAAGCACTGCTCTTCAGAGAATGGAACACTTACCCTGCAACACTCTCGGTATGGAGACAGCCATTTTCATTTCCATTGCACACTTAGTGTTTGGTTGATGGCAAAGTTGCTAAAGTCCCAGAGGACCACAGAGAGAGACAAGTGGTAGTGAGTTTAACCTGAAGATCACTATGCCTCAAGCATGGGGAAAGTTTGAGGAGGCAAGATCTTCATGGTGACCACAGCTGGTGTGGGAATTGAAAACACACTACTGGGGTCACTCTGCGTTGCAAACCAGCTGTGCAGCCAACTGAGCTAACCAGTCAAGGAAATGGCAGTCATGCTTTATGAACTAAGTCACATAGTCAGCCTTTCAGTATAGGTGACCTCCCCAAAATATCATATTCATTTCTTGGTTGCCCTCCCTGTTGACCCCATTAGCTTTTACATTCTCCAAGTTCCCATCAAACCTATTTAAGTAACTGTTAATCTCCACCTTCCCTAACTGATTCACCCTGACACTCCGGTCTGGTTGCACTAAGCCTACAAGGCTGTGCTTGGCTCCACTCCCCAGACTATGGAGTTACTGACCCTAACTGTCCCATGTGGTTGACCAAGCATGTCTGAGCTTCTGGCCTGATATCAGAGAATGCCCTTGCCTTACTGATCTCCTGCCCCCTTACTGAAAGGTGTCTTCATTGACCTGACTGAGGACTACTCTCCTTAGACTTTGAGACATGGCCATTTGATAGATGTACATGCAGTACCTTTTCTATGTAAGCTGCTGGCACATGGTACAGAAATGGATTTGATGTGGCAGAGTAATGTCCAGCATCATGTTTGATTGTTCACTGCTGACAACCATAACAAGCTGCCTGGCTTTGTGTTTGTGCTAAAGAGTAAGGCAGGACAGAAGCACTAAGAGACTTTAAGCCCTGGTTGAGGGGCCAAAGCACAAAAACTTTGAGGGAAGTCAAGGTAGAGACGCTCTGAGCGTTGAAGTAGGTGCAAAGTGACTGCTAAGAAAGGAAGTGAGGATCTCTGAGATGTTCACTGGCCAATCCTTAAATTGGTGTTTATCCCTGTACTTCCCAAAGTGTTAAAGCAGCAACATTTCAATGAAACATTTCAGTGCACTCAAAAATCTATCATTGAAGCACACAATTATACTTTAAGAGATATGCCATGATGTCTAGGGAAAGGATGTGCCAGGATAAGTAGGGAAAGAGTTGGACCCATTAAGGACCGCGGCAGTAATTTTTGCTGAGAGCCAGAGGATGTAGGTAGGGTTCTAAACAAATATCTTGTGGCAGTGTTCACTGGTGAGAGGGACAATGTTGGTATAGAATTCAGAGAGAAGGACTGTGATATAATTAAAGAAATTAGCATAGACAAGTAGGAGGTTCTAAGTGGTCTGGCAGGCTTAAAATTAGGTAAATCCCCAGGATTAGATGAAATGTATCCCAGGCTGTTGAGTGAAGCAAGGGAGGAAATAACAGGGATGCACGTCCTAATTCTCAAACCCTCTCTGGCCACAGCTGGAGGACAGCTAATGTAGTACTGTTGTTCAAGAAAGCAGGAATAATCCATGAAACTACAGACCAGTCAGTCTAACCTCAGTGATGGGGAAAGTATTGGAAGCAATTCTGAGGGCCAGAATCAATCTGTATTTGGAGAGGCAAGAATTAATCAAGAACAATCAGCATAGTTTTGTTAAAGGGAGGTCATGTCTGACAAAGATGTGGAGATGTTGGTGTTGAACTGGGGTGGTAAAAGCCAGAAGTAACACAACACCAGGTTATGGCCCAACATGTTTATTTAAAATTACACGCTTTCTGAGGACTGCCCCTTTGGCAGGTAAAGTCTTCAGCTTTGTGATTTTAAATAAACCTGTCGGACTATAACCTGGTGTCATGAGATTTCTGACTATGTCTGACCAACTTACGAGTATTTTTCAAAGAGATGTGTAAATGAGGGCAATACATTTGATGTAGTCTACTTGGACTTCAGCAAGGCTTCTGATAAGGTCCCACATGGGAGATTCATTGTGTAGGTTAGAGCCCCATGGGGTCCAAAGAAGTCTGGTTAATTAGATTCAGAATTAGTTGCAGAGGTCGATCTTGGGTCTCTCGCTTCTGTTGAGATATTTAAGTTATTTAGACCTGAATGTAGGAGGGTTGATCAGTAAGTTTGCAGATGATATGAAAATTGATGGAGTAAAAAACCGTGAGGAGGATAGCCTTGGGATATAAATGGGCTGGTCAGATGGCTGATCAGTGGCAAATATATTTCAATCTGAATAACTGTGGGCAGGGGAAACAAGGCCTAGGAATAAATGATAAATAGTAGAATGCTGAGAAACACCAAGGATCAGGGGACCTGAGTGTGTATGTACATTTATCCACTAAGATAGCAGGACAGCTGGATAAAGTGGTGAAGGCACATAGGGATACTTGCCTTTAATAGCTGAGGCACAGAATTTAGGAACAGGGAAGTTATGCTGGACAAAGTAGCCAAAGAAGTGTGGATGCTGAAACAAAAACAGAAATTGCCTGAAAAACTCAGCAATCAGTGGAGAGAAAGCACAATTAATGTTTCGGAACAAGTTGAATCGAATCGAATTGAATTGAATTAGCTTTATTGTCATGTACACAAATGAATACAGTGAAAAGCTTATAAATCACCACTTACAGCATCTTTCTGAAGAAGGGTCTAGGCCCGAAATGTCAGCCTTCCTGCTCCTCTGATGCTGCTTGGCCTGCTGTGTTCATACAGCTCTACACCTTGTTATCTCTACTTACAGCACCATCTTAGCTATAGTATACCTAGGTACAATCCTTAGTTACAGAATAGAGAAATGAAGAAAGAAAACATTATGTTACAGCTATACACATAATGGCCATTGGTCAGAAAAAAACAAAAACAAAGTTAAAAAGACAAACATCACAGTCTCTCTCCGCAGTCTCTCTCCAAAGGCTCTCCACAGCAGACCAGGGCAAGGGGCCTCCATGTGGTCTGGCTGCTGGCTGCTGCCATGCTCCGTGCAGGGTGGTTATCCCTGCTCTGCACTGGGCCACTATCCCTGCTCCTGCACTGGGCCACTATCCCTGTTCCTGCACGATGCCACTACTCCTGCTCCTGCTTCAGGTCACTATCCCTGCTCCCGAGCTGGGCCACTATCCCTGCTCCTGAATCACGCCACTATCCCTGCTCCTGCACCAGGCCACTGCACCTGATCCTGCACCCGGCCACTACTCTGATCCTGCACGAGGCCACTATCCCTGCTCCTGCACCAGGCCATACTCTGATCCTGCACCAGGCCACTACTCCACTCCACATCAGGCCTCTACCCCCGTTCCACGCTGGGCCACACCAGCCCTCTATCCCGCTCCATGCTGGGCTACACCAGACCTCTATCCTGCTCCACGCTGGGCCACACCAGACCTCTAGCTCGCTCCACGCTGGGCAACACCAGACCTCTAACCCGCTCCACGCTGGGCTACAACCCCAGCTCCACAACCAGGCCACTACCCGAGCGCTACACCAGGCCGCTGGTCACTGGTGTCCCAGCTGGTAATTACTGTGATCCCCATTTTGGGCTGTTGGCATCTCCACCAACCCTGCTTCAGACGCCGGGAGTCAGAGGCTTAGAGAAGGGAGGAAAGAGGGAAAAAGAAGAAAAAGAATAAACAGAGCAAAGGAGTTCCAGCTAACGTGTCCTACTTTGCTGCTATCTTACCAGATATTACTTTTCTTGTGTTTTTCCAGTAATTTCTGTTTTTGTTGAAGTTATGCAGGAGCTGTATAAAACATTGTTTAGGCCACAGTTAGGGTATTGTGTGCAGTTTTAGAATCCATATTATAAGTGGTGAGTGATTGCACTGGAGAGGGTGCTGGGGAGATTTACTGGAATATTGCTTGGTCTGGAGAGGTTTAGTTATGAAGAGAGATTCTATAAATGGGGATCGCTTTCCTTGGAACAGGGAAGACTGAGGCGGGGGCTTGACTGAGAGCATACAATTATGAGGACCATAGATAGGATCACCAGCAAGGAACTTTTAACTTTGATGGAGAAATCATTGATGGGGCGGGCCATAGTCTTAAAGTAAGAGGAAGATATTTTAGAGGAAATATGGTGCATTTATTTTTAGTAAGACAGTGATGGAAACCTGGAGCTCACTGTCTGTGAGGAAGGTAGAGATAGAAACCCTCATAACAATTTAGGAGTATTTAGATGTGCATTTGCAATACCAAGGCATAGAGGTCTATGGGACAAGTGCTGGAAATGGGATTAAAATATTTATGTGGTTGTTTTTGACTGGTGCAGATCAAAGGCCAAAAGGCCTTTTTCTGTGCCTAAGCCTCTATGACCATGGTTTGGTAAGGCTGGTATGTGTGGTTGCTTCCGTTGCTGCACACTCCCAGATATTGCTCAAGATGGAGGTACGTCGGACCATTGGGCAAACTAGAATGACAAGGTAGCAGCTCTGACTTTCATACTGGGACACGCTGCCATTTCATTTCTATCCAGAATGGGAGATGGCATATCACTGAGGTGAGATCAACTTATAATGAGATATTAATGCATGCAAATGGGTGCAAATAGGTCTTTTGCTACTCACTGGTGAGATTTTCTTCTCATCATTTACTGCTTGGTTGGAAAATGGTATCTTTTGCTCCAGTTATCGAAAATCTTATTGATGAGGCTCGCACCTGATTTTCCTAATGTTTCACCCATGCTCACATCTTTCAGAAGCTGAAAATTCCACCCATTAATTCAGATTTTCTCTCCTCAGATGTTGCCTGACCTGCTGAGTATTTCCTCCATCTGCAGTATTTTGCTTTGGAGACAGGAGGTGAAGCTGGGTATACAGCAGTTCAGTCGGAATAAGGGCAAGGGAGCAGGAGTTGGATGTCGTGGTCAAGGTGAGCTCAAAGAGTGCATGTGGGAAGATAACTGGAGAAAAATGGGAGTATAAACCATACATCCTGGCTTGTTTCAGATTCCCACCTCAGCATCCTCACTCTCACTTTCCTGGTATCTCTTTCCTCCTCTCTCCCTATTCGGCTTCTTGGCTTTAGCATTAGGGAGGATATTGAACCATTCACATCTGGCCAAAGTAATTGGTGAAGGATGGCTGAAAGTCTCCTACATAATGGCAGTGAAAGCAGCAGAATAATTACTCCTCGAGCTCCAATCATGGGCTCCCATCCACTCGCCCTTGCTGCTTGTACTATCATGGGGTTTTGCATCTGGAGGAACAGCAAGAGTGGGACGGATGGAGACTGTAATTAGAGGAGATTGAGCAGTGAAAGTATGGGAGAGACAGAAGCTGTGATTGGAGGAATAGCTCCTCCAATCACAACACTGCCTTATTTTCCCACTGTCATTTATTCTGACAATTATTCAGCCCTGCTTGAGCTATGGAGGAGGTGGAGATTGAGACATGCCTAGAATAGCAGAGTTCCAAAATCCAAATATTCGAAATTTGCCAGTGGTGGAAATTTCTCATTCTATTTCAAAGGCAGCAGCTGAGCGTGGCAGCTCATAGTTAGTCTGTTTAGTATAACACACTACTAGGTACTGAGCACCACCCATATCCTTCATTAGTGCCCTCATTGTAAGAGCAGCCAGAGTGAAGTGAGAAACTCTGTACCATGTGAGAGTTCTGGAGTTAGGAAGAAGTGCGGAGCCTTCACTAGGTAGTTACTGTACGTAATTAATTTGACGTGCTGGTCATTTATTGCCAATTTCTAATTTATGTAAAAATGTGGTGATGATCTTCCTGGTGAATCATTGCAGTGTGTATGCTAATATTTGTACCAGTTTGATACAATTCAGTGTTTATCTAGGCTGCTTTGGAGTTGTGAAAAGTCAACTACATTAAAAGCGACTGGATTCACACATCCAGCTCCACACCTTGTATTCTTGGATTCACACGTAGGTTAGATTGGCTAAGGATTGAAATTTCCTTCCTAAGGATCATTTGTGATCTGTCTCCACTCTGGCCCATCAAATGCTAACAAGATAGGTAAAGCACTGGTTTTTTGCAATCTAAATCTGTCTCTACACTTCCCATGGAACATTTTCACAGCAATAGATATATTCAGAATAAGTGGGGAGTCTAGCTCTCTAGAACCTACCTTGCATCCACAAGGCCTGCACCCTTATCCTCATTTTCCCCCTTAGCTGTATGGAGTGTTTCTCAATGTGCAGGAAGGGTAATTTGAAATTGTCAAATCCACTTCAGGATGGCATTTGCTATTTTTACCTAGTCTAGATCCAGTCCCATAATGTCAGGACAATTCCAAATGGGATATATATGTATATATACTGCTTGCCAAATTGACCATAAAACTTCTGAAGCACAAGAAGCATACAAAGAACAAACAGGAAAAATTAGCTACTTGAGGAGCTGAGCTGTTTTCTCTCTAGAATAATGATTCCTTGCCTAATACTATCATGGAAGCACTATCACCACACTGACTGAAATCATTCAGAGGGGAAGCCACCATCACCTTTTCAGGGCAAGTAGATATTGTCAGGAGATACTGCTATGGTGATAACTCACATGAAAAATGTATTAGTTAAAAGCTTGAAGGTTATCCTGCTCTGCACCCATCTTAATATTGATCTGGAAATACTTGAAATGGTTCTGAGTATTTGTACTGTAGCAGGTCAGTTCAAAATATTATGTATTTGCTGGAATAAAAATGTGGAAGTGCCTTGCAACACACACACACACACACACACACACACACACACACACACACACACACACACACACACACAAGCACAATGTTTGACTGGGGTTTAGTTGCAGAATCTCTGAAGGTCAGCTACACACATGTCCTTCAGAAACTGCCTGCAGATGGATCTTAACACTAGGTTTCTCTTCCTAAACAGTACGAGTAAAGCTGACATCCTGCCACAGTAACTTAGTATTCTAGACCCTTCAAGGAAACAGTGCTTGGCAGGTACATGTGTTGCCTTCATGTTCTGGCTCTTTAAGTTCTTTAACGTTGAAGAATACATTAGCAAAATCTCAAACACATTTATATGCTGCCACTAAATCAGAGCTTGTAACTATGCCTTGCAGATTAGGATAGACTGAGGATGAGTTGGATCTGACTGTTTGTTGCTGCATCATCAGGATTGTGCAGTCAATTTTCACAAAAGCTCTGCTTCTGTGTGAAAATGTTCCTGATTCCAGGAGGTGCAGTTTTATCTTATTGTATCCTTCTATTTTATCATTTCTGATCTAATCTAATGTTTCTTGAATGCTCAGTGTGAAAGAAGTTTTAATCTGTATCCATTGCAAAGTTATTATATTTCCACACATACTCTGTAGTATATTGTCCTGAGGAAATTTTTAACCTTTAATTCAAAAATGTATTTTTTAACTGAAGATTGCTACAGAGAGAGAAAAACAATGACGACCATAAACATGAATTTAGTGTTATCTAGCAAAGTCCTGTGTGGAAACAATGGGAATGTTGCACGTGTAAAGTGTCAGGAAAAACTTCAAACTGTGAGAGAGATGTAACAGGAAGAGAAAGCCAAACCTATTTGCTTTCTCTCAGTGGAAAGCCACCTTTTGTGTTGTGATTGTTTTGAAGCATACCTCCACTCCGTCCATAGGAATGACCCTGATCTTCCGGTTACTTGCCATTTCATTGAACCAATTACTCTCATATTACCCTTTCTGACTGGACAATATTCCAACAAAGCACAACAATCCAAGCTTGAGGGACAACACCTCATTTTACAGCCTCAAGGTCTCAATATTGAATTCAATACATTTGGAAATTGACTGCATCATATTTGTTCATATTATTTTGCTTACATTATCCCTCTTCTCTTCACCCCATCCCTAACACACACACACACACACACACACACACACACACACACACCTGCAGATACACAGACAGCCTTTATTTTGTTTTCTCTCCCTTTCACTCCTTAATTTACGTTGATTCTACACTTCCACCATTAACAACCTCTTTGTCTTTTGCACTGGGTCTCTGTTACTGTTAAAAGTACTTCAAAAACTTATTTTCAGACCTTTCAGTGCTGAAGAAGAGTCATACCGGACTCAAAACAGCTCTGTTTCTGTCTCCAGTTTCTGCAGTATTTTGCCATTTGTTCTTAACCTAAAACAGCTTATCTGGTCATTTATTTCATTGCTGTTTATGCTGGCTGTGGGTATATTGTTGCAGTCATTTTCCTACATAACCAGATTGAAGACATTTGAAAGGTACTTCTTAAACTGTAAAACACTTCTGGGACATCTGGAAGTTATGAAAGGCACTATATGAAACCAGCCTTTCATTTCGCTCATTAATTTTGTTTATTGTGATGAGTCCTTTAGGACTTCCTTGAGTCTTTTGACAATGGCAGGGTTATGGCACCTCAACAGTTAATTAACTAACTCTAAGGGACTGTAGGCATTGAGCAACTGCTGCTATTTATAGAGGTCTCCATTTTTAACTGAATATTGCTAAATACTTGCAGTCATTCCTTTGTGACACCTCTTTCAGCTTGTGCGTGTCTTCTCACAATGTCGATTTTGTCACACTGAGGTGTGGATACACTGTCTGATTTGGTCTCACGTGTACATGGCTGGGACTACTGTCTGTCCACAGACTGTATCTCTGTATAGTATCTTGACAGAAGGAGACGTCTGCACCTTAAAGCCGATCAGGGATTCATGTGATATTTGTCAGGGATGTGAGAGAACCAACAAGAAAACAGCTAAAACATGCAAAAGCCAAAAAAAAAATTGAAGCAAACAGAAAGTTCATACTCAACTGGTAGAGGGAAGAATTTTTGATACATTCTTGGCATATGTATTAGCAGACTAATCATTGATCATACATCTCCAGTTGCCCTTGAGAAGCTGCTAGAGGAATTGCTTCTTGAACTAATATATTTCATGTAATGACTGCGCTTACTCAGATAAACACAATTACCCGTATGATTACAAAGCAGAAGCAGCAATGAAAATCAGGAAAGAGAGCCCTATTATTGTGGCTGAGAAAATTGAGAGGATTTAACCAGGCAATTGAAGAGGCCAGTAACTATCAAAGACTGCATTTATTTATTCCCTGATCTATTTTAGGATCCTTCATGGAGCAGATGCACGGGCTGTTTTAGTCCTTGCCTGCTCTCCAATTGTGCTTTAACTCAATGTGATGGCTTAGTGGTATCATTGTTCGGTTGTTCATCTGAAGACCCAGTTAATATTCTGGGGACCTGGGTTCCAGTCCCACAATGACGGATGGTGGAATTTGTATTCAATAAAACAAATCTGGAATTAAAAGTCGAGATAACAAGCATGGGGCTGGATGAGCACAGCAGGTCAAGCAGCATCATAGGAGCAGGAAAACTTGACGTTTCGGGCCTAAACCCTTCATCAGAAATGGGGGAGGGGAAGAGGGTTCTGAAATAAATAGGGAGCGAGGGGGAGGTGGATAGAGGGTGGATAGAGGAGAGGATAGGTGGAGAGGAGGCAGACAAGTCAAAGAGGCGGGGATGGAGCCAGTAAAGGTGAGTGTAGGTAGGGGGGTAGGGAGGAGATAGGTCAGTCCAGGGAGGACGGACAGGTCAAGGGGGCGGGATAATGTTAGTAGATAGGAGATGGGGGTGTGGCTTGAGGTGAGAGGAACA
>JAHRHZ010000054.1:1864664-1889451 GCA_024137785.1 Ginglymostoma cirratum
TCCTATCTACTAACATCATCCCGCCCCCTTGACCTGTCCGTCCTCCCAGGACTGACCTATCTCCTCCCTACCCCCCTACCTACACTCACCTTTACTGGCTCCATCCCCGCCTCTTTGACTTGTCTGCCTCCTCTCCACCTATCCTCTCCTCTATCCATCCTCTATCCACCTCCCCCTCGCTCCCTATTTATTTCAGAACCCTCTTCCCCTCCCCCATTTCTGATGAAGGGTTTAGGCCCGAAATGTCAAGTTTTCCTGCTCCTATGATGCTGCTTGACCTGCTGTGTTCATCCAGCCCCATGCTTGTTATCTCGGATTCTCCAGCATCTGCAGTACCTTTTATCTCTGGAATTAAAAGTCTATTGATGACCATGAAATCAGTGCTGATTGTCGGAGGGGAAATAAACCCATCTGTCTCAGTAATGCCCTTCAGGATAGGAAAGCTGACACACGCACTTGGTCTGGCCTATATGTGACTCCAGACCCACAGCACGTGGCTGACCTTCTGAAATGGCTTAGTAAGGCACTCAATTCAAGGGCAACTAGGGATAAATAATAAATACTGGCCAGCCAATGATGCCTACATCCGACAACGGAAAAAAAATGTTCCAGGATTTTCACTCAGTGACAGTGTAGGAATAATAACAGAAGAGCATTGAAAGAGGAATGGGAGTAGATTATATGTAGCTTCAATACTGCTTCACCATTCAATACAATCTATTCAATATAGATTTACCATTCTGCCCTGTCCTGATGCCTCATTATTCCCTAAGTGAGCAAAATTCTTTCCCAATTTTGTTGGGATCCACAATCCACAAGCATTCGCAATACTCTAATATAGATTCCAAAAATAGCAAGAAGTGACTGAGTGAGCTGGATATGGCAAAGGCTATGAGCCCTGTTAATATTTTGGCAGTCGCCCTGAAGACCCATGCTCCAGTACTAGATGCACAAGCTGTTCTAGTGCAGCTACAACACTGGCATCTTATGCACAATGTTGCAAATTGCTTGGTATGTCTCGTTGGCTAAGGATTAATCCAACTCATTCTGTTACTGTTTCTTCAGTCTAATCTCCTGCTCAGTGATTCCCAGTTTGGGTTTTGTCAGGGTCACTCAGCTCCTGACCTTATAAACATGGACAAAATGGTTGAATTCCAGAGGTGAGGGGATAGTAACTGCCCTTGACATGAAGGCTGCATTTGATAAAGTGTGACATCAGGGAGCCTCAGCAAAACTGGAATAAATGGGAATCAGGAGAAATGCCCTCCCTGCGAATTGGATTCATACCCAACCCAAAGGAAGATGGCTGTTGTTGTTAGAGGTCAGTCATCTCAGCTCCAGGACATCGCTGCGAGTGTTCCTCAGGGTAGTGTCCTCGGCCCCACCATCTTCAGCTGCTTCATCAATGCTCTTTCCTCCAATATAAGGTGAGAAATGTGGACGTCCGCCAATGATTGCATAATGTTCAACACCATTCCTCAGATCCTGAGGCATTCCATGTTCAAATACAGCAAGACATGGTCAATATCCAGGCTTGGGTTGATGAGTGGTGAAATAGCTCCTCAGAGGCTTATACCCTGTCACCAAGTCAACTTTTACTCACATGTGCATAGTATTTGACACTGGTCTGGCTTTCTTGGAGTGAACAGAAACCCTGACACTTCAATTTATATCTTTCAGTCAGTGCTCCCTGATTGGACCAGGTTAACAGAACCAAGCAGGGACCTCATATTCTATGAGGTCCACCTGGCTGATCTCGTTACAGTCATTACAAGTGGCAAATTACATTAATACTGTGCAAGAGCCAGCAATGGTCACCTTCAACAAAAATGATTCCATGAGTTTCAATTGCATTACTCATGCTGAATCTCCCACTACCAACATCCTGGTGGTGACCATTGACCAGAAGCTGAAAGGATCAGGCACATTTTTCAAATAACAACCATCACTGTATCTTGGTTCATATCATCATGTCCATGGTCCTTTGAGATGCTTCTGCGAGATTTGTTTAGTTGCTCTGTCAGACAAGTTTTCTCTTCAAAGCTGGAAATGTTGCACTCTGACGGATATTGTCTCTTGGATGAGACTTTAAACTAAGACTTTATTTAGCCTAATGCAAAAGATCCCAGGACACCGTACAGAAAAAAATTATGTGACTTCTTTGTGTCGCTCTGGTTAATATTAACCCTTCACTTGATATTCTTTGACCCAGAAGCAGTAGAGTGAGGAAAATTTGCACTTTCTTTAGATGTGCTGTGGAATGTGTAATTGTTTTCAAAAGTGCTTTAAATTTAATTATTAGAGTTTGCAGAAATTGCAAAATGATTGCCATTTTCTTGGTAAATAACTTGGTAAATAACATAACATTGGATGCCTTGACCTCGAATCAGTATGCAATTATTTCAGAGTCTCCACCAGATTCCTGATATTAGACTCCCACATAACTGCACTCTAGCTAGTTGCAACTTTCTGTGTGTAGTCCCACTGAGTGGCAGATAAGCTCAATTGAAAAGTGATTCATGCTCAAATGAAAGAAGTATAAGCTCCCAGTTCTGGCTCCAAATGTCAGGCCAGTCATTGATAATTGTTTACAGTGACTATTTCCTTCATGGGGATGAATTACAGCAAGCAATTTAAGTTGTTGATTTCCTATGGACCACATTTTGAGTAGGGATCATCAAATCCAAGAGATTCCTAAAAAAAAACTGAAAGACGCTGGAAATCAGAGTCAAAAGCAGAAATTACTGGAAAAACTCAGCAGGTCTGACAGCATCCGTGAGAGAAATCAGAGTTAACGTTTCAGGTCCAGTGACCCTTTTTCAGAACTTTCATTAACTCTGATTTCTCTGCACTGATATTGCCGGACCTGCTGAGTTTTTCCAGCAATTTCTGCTTTTGATCGAAGTGATTCCTGGTTTTTCCAAGAGGATTGGGAACTTGACCTTCTCCATCTATCAGTTTTGTTGACTTCTGTAGTCTGGCTTCCTAATTAGCAGATTGTCAGTTGTTAAGGAAATGGTTTCAATTGCTCTTGCTCAATCTGTGATGGTATTCAGCCATTCTAGTTTCTTGTGACCTGTTTTTTTGTTGGTGGATTATTGGAGAAATAGACCCTTGAACCTATGTTAGAGATACTCAGTCCTGTTAATCACCAATGAATATTTAAGATTAACTAATACAATGATGAGCATCTGATTGTCAGGAATTCACTTGAAGAAACTATGAGAACTGCAGTGTGCTGGGGGTGTCCAGTATGAGACTGGAGTTTGTGGACAATGTATGTACAGGCCTCAGTAGGCCTGTGATTTTTGTCTGGGCCCCCTGAAATCCCTGCCCTTCCTTTCTTTATCAACAAGTGCACCCTGATTGCACCCTGCTCCATTTAACTAACATTCCCCTTACTTGCCAAAGTAAAATACTGGAGATCCTGGAAATCTGAAATAAAGAGAGAAGGAAATACTCAGGAGATATCTTCCATACTCAGTGGAGGGAGGAACAAAGGTAACATTTTAGGTCAGTGACCTCTCTTCAGAGCTTGGGAAAGATCAATGACCTGAAATGTTTTCTCCCTCAATAGAAATTGCCAGAACTGCAGAACATTGCCAGTATTTTCTCTTCTTTGTTAC
Organism: Ginglymostoma cirratum; assembly: GCA_024137785.1. Classification (NCBI taxonomy): domain Eukaryota; kingdom Metazoa; phylum Chordata; class Chondrichthyes; order Orectolobiformes; family Ginglymostomatidae; genus Ginglymostoma; species Ginglymostoma cirratum. Next base: position 1,868,291 of record JAHRHZ010000054.1, read on the forward strand.
CTTTTTGATGTTATGGCCAGGCATGCAAGTCGCTGTGTGAGACTTTCACCGGTTTTTCCTGTTTTTGCTCGTTCAGGTGCTGTGGCCTTCAATAGCTGGGCCAGCATTTATTCACAAACCAGCAATTGACAAGTTCCTCCTGCAGGTTTCAGACAGTTTGATTGATTTATTGGGGTCAAATGTACCGAGATACAGTGAAAAGTTTTATTTTATGTTCCAGTGTAGTATATGTGCCTATGGTGACGAAATGTATCATTTTCACTACTGGTCCACCACTCAAGTAAGGAAACATCTATAAATCCTCATTCTATAACATTTCAACATCAATTAATCTAAACCATTAACATAACTGCTGTGCTACAACCATAGATTACTTAACAAGTTTTGTAAACTTACAAAGACACAGTCTTAATTCTACATATAATTTAAAATGTGTTGAAAAGCTCTATTTGTCAATAGTGTTGCCCATACCGTACTCCTATAAGGTAACGATTCTCCTTGTTATTTACAGACAGTTCGACATTTATTCTTGTGCCCTAAACATTAAGACCTGAGTTACAGAAAAAGGCAAATTTACCGCATTTTTATTACAAGTAAATAAAAAGAAACAACATAGTAACAAAACAAAGGCTTGTTTGCAAACAATATTTTGAGAAACGCACATTTTGTGAAACTCAAAGATAAATAAAGGGCAATTCCAGAGACCATTACAAGTCCACGTCAGGATGTTGACTCTTGTAGGCCGTGATTTCATGTCTATTCCTCTTCATGCAGAGCAACTCCATCATTGACCAGGCTCACTAACCAATTATCAACAGAGAATTGGAATATGGCATACCTGTGTCATTAGGGAATCAGATGCTAAACCTAACAGTGAGTTTCACTCAGTTTCAATTTTTTTTGGTAGCCATGTTTGACTGCCAAAGTAATCCATCGAAATTACTTCATCCATCTGAACATCAGCTCCTTCCACACTTTTAGTTCCCAGTTTCTTGCCTCCACATTCTATTTTGCTGCTGTCTCTAACAAGTCACATTCCTTCTGATACTTGATATTTTACACATCTGATGTTCACATCTCTGTCAGAAATATTATGGCCCCTGTCTTCACACATTCAAATTTGAAGATTACAGGCTTTAGTTCATGTGACCCATAACTGTGCTGGTCTGGCATGGTCAGTTGAAAATATTAACCTAGAAACTGATTTATATCTAATTGGGGTTTGATCCTGGTGTAAGGCATGATCCTAAAAAGGATAGCATCAGGATCATGAGGATTTAGATGCTATCCTAACACGTGTGCACCACAAATCTTTAAAAGATTCTTCAGGGTACCATTCATAACCCAACCATGTCTTACTGGTCATGGAAGGAGAAGCAAAATCAACTGGCTTGGCTTCCAGCTAGGAGATCTGTGAGAGTCCAAAGGTGGTAATTGGGAGGACAATCTCTTATCTGACATCCACATTCCAGTACATAAAAAACACAATTCTATCTTTCAAATCGGAGCCCCCAAGAATCTTTTAAAGACTTGTGGTTTGACTTATATTCCTTAAGAAACTGATCAGAGTCCACATTATATATCATTGTTATTCACATACAATTCTGGCAAAAGAGGCCTGAAACAGATATTCAACCACCAATTTTCAAAAGCAATGGGCTATTACAGGTGCAAAAAGGATTAATAAGACACTTCATAATGTCCACCATATTGGGCCCTAAATACCCGTACCGCACCTGTAAAACAGATATTGTATAATTAAATATTTGGGCCATTGTCTATTTTCTCCATTAACAAGTCATCTTACAACTCTAAGATTAATATTAAGAGTTGACAGTAATAAGAAATTCCTTTTCTCCAAAACAAACTTCCTCCTTTAAGCTGATAGAGCTTGAGGAACTTCCTTCCCTGTCAGTTATTTCCACGTCTGATGCTGTGCTATCTCTGTCACTAAAATCTGGTTATCTCCCCCAATTTTCTCCAACCCCAACTCTGACTTCACAACAGTGTACAGCTTTTCCATTCCTCTGCCCGTCAAAAGACTGGTGACTTCTATCATAGCCTGTTCTCTTGTCTGTCCATGCCCAGCCCCAGTCTGGCCTCATCTCAGGTGCTCAAATTCAGCTTCTGAATTGTACAGTGACCAATAGTTTCAATTACTTCTGGTGTTCAGAATTTCGTATCTCCTTCTTTGCTTCTGCTTATTAAAAAGCTTATTCATGATCCCCATTTTAAGTCTTCTGCAACCTCCTATTCCTCTACACTATATAAATAAAAGTTGTTTCTAATTGGGTAATATTGAGGTTAAAAAAGGACCTAATTAACCGTTTGTACCTACTTTCTTTATCTTTCAGTTTTTGTACTTGAGGCTAAGTAGTGTACTATTTTCTCTTTTGTGAAGTTTGATAATAATTCATCTTTAGAAGTCAAAACTGTCAAGCAAAAACTGCCACCTGACATGCTTTCACCTTTCATCTGAATGAAAGTTACAGAAATTGGGGAAGTTTCAATTGTCCTGACAGAATTCATGTAAGTGCAGCTTCAATTTCAATTGTTTTTAATAATGTGAAAAGGCTATAACCGTGGAAAGGCAGAACATTTGGAGATTTCTATCAACTCAATATGTACCTCTCTAACTGAAAGGTGAATGGAAGAACTGCTCAGTTATATTAAATCCATACCAACCTTCAAGAGGTCTTCTAGAAGAATTATCCTTGTTTATTTGCAGGTTAGTGACCTTTCGGAGAAGCGTGCTCCATTGAATATTTAGCTCAGAGCTCAACCTTAACATATCTCTCATGCTATCTGCAAAAGCTTGAGAATGCTCCTTTCCCACACTGTTTTCCCACAAGTTTATGTCAAAGTTCACATTCTTTAGCAGCTTAATCAGAGAGCTGACCTTTGCTCCTTTGTGGGATTGTGGGATTTGAAGCAATGGTCTAGAGGTTGAAATGTCAGTGCACTAACGTACTTCTCAACTCAATCCCACTACAGTACTATGTTGCCCAGAATAAAGGAGCTATGAAGACTTTTTAGCAGGAGGTTTCCTTGGTCCTCCCTTGGCATTCACTCCTGCCTTTCCAGCAGTTTTGGCATTACCCTTAGCATCTGCCTTCCCATCCGCTTTTTCTCCTGCTCCTTTTTGTGCTGTTCCTTTCTGTACAACCCCCTTCTGTCCTCCTTTTTTATTGGTGTCATTCTTTGATTCGCCTTTTGAGCCATTTTTGTCTCCCTTAGCTCCATCCTTCTTTTGTCCCTCCTTCTTCTTGACATCTTTCTTGGAGCCATCAGCAGGAACTTTCGCAGAGACAGTAGAAATTTCAGTCTTTTTCTCTGCTTCTGCTGCAGCTATGAAATGCAAAAAGACACTCATTAGGGAATAAAGTGCAAGAACAAAGAACAATACAGCACAGGAACAGGCCCTTTGGCCCTCCAAATCTATGCCAATGTATTTTGGTCTTTCGTATTAAAACAGTCTTCACTTACAGGATCCGTATCCCTCTATTCCCTTCCTATTCATGTGTTTGTCCAGGTGCTTCTTGAATGCTGCTGTTGTGTCTGCTTCCACCACCTCCTCTGGCAGTGCATTCCAGGCACTCACCACCCTTTGTGTGGAAAACTTGCCTCCATTACTCCATTAAAGGTAAATAATCAGTCTTCGAGGTAGATTTGGGAGCATTCCTAAACTTACTTAGGAATTTCACCAAGCAACTCGAAAAGTATCAGCAGGATCACTAGAATGAGAAGTAGTAAGGTAATAAGTGGTGTGAAATGAGGATAAATGACATTAAGGCCTAAATTAGGTTGCATATAGGCAAATGGGTGAAGTGTGGTAAAAGTGGTTGATGAGCTGTAGCTGCAAGTAGCCAGATGTGAATATGATGTGGCAAGAATGAAGACCTAGCTCAGAAAATGGTGAAAATTTAGATAATACCTAAAATTAAGGTGTGAAACTTGTGAAAATAAAGCTACTTTCAGGCAAACATCATAGGCATTAAGTGATAGAAATGGATAAGCGATTCCACAACCTACAGATCAGTTCTAAGCTCTGCAGCCCCGCAAACCCAATCGTGGTGGACAATAGAACAACTCACTGGAGGAGAAGATGGAGTATTCCCATCATCAAAGGTGGAAGAGCCCAGTATATCAGTGCAAAAGATAAGGCTGAAGCATTCGCAGCAACCTTCATCCAGAAGAGCAGAGTGGATGGTCCATCTCGGCCTCTTCCCGAAGTCCCTAGCAATGCAGGTGCCAGTCTTCAGCAAATTTGACTCACTCTAGATGATAGCAACAAATGGATGGAGGTACAGGATATCGCAAAGTGTACTGGCTCTAACAAAGCTTGTTCAATGGTATTGAAGAGTTGGGCTTCAGAACTTGCCATGCGCCTGCCCTTCTGATCCACTACAGCTAGCATAAACTTGACAATGTACACAAAAAGTGGGGAAATCCAACTTGGCCAAATAGCCCCACCTCAGTTATCAGTAAAGTGATAGAAATTGTCATCAACAGTGTTATCAAGTAGCATTTGCTTTCTAATAATCTGCTTGTTGACACTCAGTCTGGGTTCTATTAGGGCCACTTAACTCCTAATTTAGAATCATAGAGCTATACGGCACAGAAACAGACCCTTTGGTTCACCTGTCCGCCTGCCAACCTGATACGCTAAACTGATTAGCCCCACTTGCCAGCATATGGCCCATATCTCTCTGGACCCTTCTTATTTATGTAGCCATCCAGATGCTTTTTGAATGTGGTAATTGTATCCGCCTGACTTAATTGCAGCCTTGAATCAAACAGGTATGTGCACAGTGATGTCAGGAAAAGAGTTGCAAGATTTTGACCAAGCAATAGTAAAGTTATTGTTCCAAGTTAGGAAGGTGAATGGCTTGGAGGGCAAATCACAAATGGTGGTGCTCCCGTGCATTTTCTGGCCTTGTTCTTCTAGGTGGTAGAGGCTATGGATTTGGCAGGTTCTGTCAAAGGAGCTTTGGTGCAGTGCATCTTATAAATGGTACACACTGCTGTTACTGAGCATCAATGGTGAAGGGAGTGAAAGTCTGTGAATGCACTGTCAATCAAGCGAGCTGCTTTGTCCTGAAGCCTTTCATGCTTTTTGAATGCTGTTGTATAAGCTCTCATCTAGGCAAGTGGCGAATATTCCATCACACTCTTGACTTGGAGTTTTAGATGAGGACAGGCTTTGGGGAACTAGGAGGCACGTCACTTATTCCTAGCCTCTGACTTGCTGTTGTAGTCATTGTATTTATTTGGCCAGTTCAATTTAGTTTCCGGTCAATGGTAATCTCAGAATGTTGTTAGTGGGATATTTAGCGATGGTAGTGCCATTGAAATTCAAGGAGCAATGGCTAAGTTGTCTCTTGTTGGAGATGGTCTTTGTCTGGCTTTTATGCGGCATGAATGTTACTCGTTACTTGTCACTTGTCAGCCCTAACCTGGATGTTGTCCAGTTCTCTCTTGCTATGGACAAAGACTGTTTCAATTTCTGAGAAATCATGAATTGCGCTGAACAAATGGCAATCATTACTGAACATCCTTGCCCCTAAACTTATGATGGAGGGAAGGTCATTGCTGAAGCAGCTGAAAATGGTTGACCCTAGGACATCATCCCAAGGAACTCCTGCAGAGAGGTCTTGTGGCATTTTTTAAAAAATCATTCATGGGATGTGGGCATCATCATTGGCCAGACCTGCAATTATTGTCCTTCTCGCATTGCCCACAGGGCAGATACATGTAGACCAAACCAGGTAATGATAGCAGATTTCTTTACCAATAGGACATCAGTGAGCCAGATGGGGTTTTATGACAATCAGCAGTGGCTACCTTAGGCTAGGTTTATATCCTTTTTTTAAATAAAATTCAAATTTCACTCTCTGCCATGGTGGGTTTTCAACTCATATCCCCACGATATTAGCCTGGGTTCTGGATGGCCAGTGCAGTGTCATTACCACTATGCTGGTAACCACATTACACTTTCAACAAGCACAATTATTTTCTTTTGTGCTAAGTGTGACCCAACCAGCAGAGAATTTCCCCCAATTCACATTTAGTCCAGCTTTGCTCAGGCTCCTCAGTGCCACACGTGATCAAATACAGCCTTGATGTCAAGGGCAGTCACTGTCACCTCAGCTCTGGAAGATAGTAATCAGGTCAGGAGCCAAATGGTCTTGGTAGAACACAGATTGAGTATCAGTGAGCACATCATTCCTTTGCAAATGCTACTTAATTGAGGCAGCACAGTGGCTCAGTGGTTAGCAATGCTGCCTCACAGAGCCAGGGACACCTGGGTTTGATTCCACCCTTGGGTGACTGTCTGTGTGGAGTTTGCACATTCTCCCAGTGTCTGCGTGCGTTTCCTCTGGGTGCTCTGGTTTCCTCTCAGTCCAAAAATGTGCAGGCTAGGTGAATTGGCCATGCTAAATTGCCCATAGTGTTCAGGGATATGTAGATTCGGTGGGTTTTTAGGGGAATGTGTCTGGGTGGGATGCTCTGAGGGTTGGTGTGGACTTGTTGGGCCGAAAGGCCTGTTTCCACACTAGAGGGATTCTATGATTAATAGCACTGTTGATGACAGTTTCCATTGCCTTACTGATGACTGAGAGTAGCCCGATGGGGTGATAGTTGGTTGGGTTGGATTTGACCTTTTTGTGTTCAGGACATACCTGGGAAAGTTTCCACATCATTGGGTAGATGCCGATGTTGTAGCTGTACCGTAACTGCTCAGTTAGGGGCATGGCAAGTTCTGGAACATGTCTACTGTAATATTGCCAGAATATTGTTCGAGCTTGTAGCCTTTGCATTACCAATGTCCTCAGTCGTTTATTCATATTATGTGGTGTAAATCAAGTTAGCTGAAGACTGGTATCTGCGATGCCAGGGACCTCACGAGAATGCTGAGATGGATCATCTACTCAGCACTTTTGGTTAAAGATTATTGCAAATGCTTCAGCTTTTTGCACTGATGTGCTGGGCTCTTCCACCTTTGAAGATTGGGGTATTTATAAGGTGTCCACAACCTTCTAGTCATTTAGTTGTTATCTGTTATTTTGACTGACGTGGCAGGAGCTCTCATCTAATCCATAGGATCACTTAACCTTGTCCATTGAAATCTGCTTCCACTGTTTGTCAAGCAAGGTAGTCTGATGTTATAGTTTTACTAGGAATACACTTCATTTTTAGATATGCTTTGTACTGCTCCAGGAATGTCCTCTAGCACTCCTGCACACTTTATTGTTTCGGAGAATTGCATTTTTCAAGAATCTTTCTTGGGCTGGGAAATTACAAATACCACACTTGTATCCAAAGACTGTATTAGAGTGAAGACAGTACAACAGGCTAGTCAGTTTAACATCAGTGGTGGGAAAACTAGTAGAAATAGCAATTCTGGAAAATACGTAGTTCTCTTGGAGAAGCTTTGATTAATTTAGGAACAACAGCCTGAATTAACTAAATTAACATTTTTAACTGACCCTTTTGACATGTTGGGTGTGCTGCATATGGGAGATTTGGCAGATGTGGTATATTTAGATTTTCAAAAGGTATTGTAACATACAAGAGCTTGAAACATAGATTAAGAAGAATAAGAATGGGGGACAACATATTAGTATGGATATAAACGCAGCTACTTTCTTAGTTCGCATTTCTATGATTTTTGTGACCTTGGGACTTCTCAAAACATTTTGCAATGAATAAAGTAGTTTTGTTTACATTGTAATGTGTGAAAGTACACAGTATGTTTTAAAGCAAGATTCACATACAGTAATAATAACCAGTTATTCTTTTTTAAATGATGTTGGCCAAGGGATGAATATTGGCCACACATTGGGAATATTTCCTCAAACCGTCTTTCAAAACATGTAATGGGATATTTAATGTTCACTGGTGAGACTGGAACTTAACCTCACTTTAAAATCTACCTTTCACTACGCAGCGTTTCTTCACTGCTGCAGTGAGGAGTCAGTCTAGATTTTAAGCTTAAGATTTTGGAGTCATCTTGCACCTGCAGCCTCAGAAGTAACGGCTGTTACTGAGCGACTGATGATGCCTATGGAAAATGGAATCTTTTAAATAAGATATTGATAAGAATAAGCATTTCCCAAATTTTATTTCAGATTCCCAATAAATGTAGTATTTTGCTTTTTATTTAATTTCTTCCTGTACTTTAATAGCATATCCAAGCAATGAAGAATTGTGTGGATTATCACATACCAAAAATTAAAGAAATAGCTAAACACAGGCTGTTTACCACAAGTGTTTTAAATCATGGTGGTTTAATATAGTATGCTCGAAATTTTTATATTTTTGATTTCCCAAGCAAACACCAATGATCATAGTTGTAAGTATGACAGGACAATAAGTATATTCATCTGCGTCTAAAACGTTATCTACACCACTTTTTCCAGTTTCTATGTTGGTGCTTGGAAGACAAGTAACGTGCATCTTTAGGAAGATTGCCACCATTATTTCTACTTCTGTAGTACCTGAATCATCTGGAAGACCTTGGAAAAGGACAAGAGTTGAGGGTTGGCATGTAATGCAAAGTGTAAGGATTTGAAGATTAAGCAGCAGTGGGGTCAGGGAGATCAACCATCCTGCATTTTATGGGATCATCCTGTGGTCGTATGTTTTTTCCCATTCCCATTCATTGGCTACCCAGAATGTATGCATTCATCCATTTGAGCTTGCTCCACTATATTCCACAGGCTCACCACTCTCTGGATGGAAAAAATTCTCCTTATCTCTAGTCTTAAATGCCTAACCCATATCTTTAGACTGTGACCTCTGGTTCTGGACTCTCTGATCATCAGGACTATCATTTATTCCTTTATCCTGTCTAAACCGGTTAGAATTTTATCGGTTTCCATGAGATCCACACTCATTGGCCTGAAGTCAAGTGAATATAGACCTATTTAATAGAGTCTTCACTTCATATATTAATCCTTCTACCCCAGAAATCAGTTTGGTAAATCTTTGTTGCGCTCCCTCCATTAGTGGAATATCCTTCCTCAGATAAGGAAACTAAGCATTAATGATGGCTTATAGTTCTTTTAATTGTTGCATATTGGATTGGCTTTTTGCTTTTCGCTCCATGACACCTTTGTCATTTAATCTGTCTTGCCTCTACCCAATGCCAGATCTTCTTTATTGTTCTCTGTCCACCTTTCAACAGCTTAACTCCATCAAATTTCCAACTTCCTTCAATTCTGAAGAAAATTCACGCAGAATTCAACTTAAAACAACCACTCTGTTTCTCCATCCGCAGATGTTGTTGGTTTGGCTAAGTTTCTCAAACATTTTCTGTCTTTTATTGCTATTCTTCCATCATCCTTGGTTCCATTCTTACCTATCCACATATAGGCAGTAGATCCTCTGCTAGTATCATTCCAAATACTGGGAAGGTAGGTGAATTTGTTCCTGAAATTTGCAAAATCAGCCAGGAGAAGTGAATCCAGTGTGACAAACCAGAAGAGACCCACCCTTCCCTCCCCCGTACGTCAAACTAAGAACTTTTCAAAGGAGCTGCTCTGCATCCAATCAAGGCTGCGACGTGCCCCCCCCATTCCCGTGTTTATTGTTGATATGTTCACACCTATCGGCAACAAGTGCAAGATGGAGTCATCCTGTTATTGGACAATCAGTGAGAAGCTGAGTTGCAGAGGTGACCAAGGCTGGAGATACGTTGGAAGCGGGGTGTGTGGCATGGTGAGGTTGTGGGAGGAGCCAGACTGTTCGTCCATACCTAGCTGAGGTCTTAAGTGGATGGCTACAAAGACAAAAGGGGAGGAAGCACATAGGTGCAAGGTGGAGTAGAAGCCATTGGGTGCAAGGATGGAAAAAACCAGTGAACACAGAAGGAAAGGCAGAGAAACCAATGGCTTCAAAGGGAGGGGATGGTGGGAAAATGCCAGTGGCTGCAAAGGAGATGAGTAGGAGAAACCAGTTGCTGGAAAGGGGTGGAAAATTGAAAGACTACAAAGGGCAAAAGGAAGGAGGTTGTGATGGGGAGCAATTCAACAAATAAATATACAGCTAACTTGGTGCCAAGAAAGCTTGAAGTCACAGTTAATAAATTCCTTGGATGGTAATGTGCATTTTTATGAAGTGTGTGTCAGTTATTGAAGAAAAAAAAAACACTTTTCTGGCTAACTTATGGCTGTTGGCATGTGCCAATTTAAATACTACAAAAACTGTGAAAATTGAGCTTTCCGTTTGGATGTGGTTTTGAGTTTAATGGATGGATGATAACTTTTGAACATATTGGTGAATTTTACCAATTTGAGTCCAAATACCATGTATGTCAACACAAATACATGATCATACCTCACCTAATGAAGGAGTTTGTGAGAAGGAAAAAGTAGCCTCTTAAAATTAAAACTAGTTGTCAAGAAATCTCAAAAAGAGTCTTTGAAAAGAAAAGAAAATTGCCCTGACTGACACGGTTTCTTTTCTTGCTTTTGTATCATTACTGGGTGTCTCTTATCAATCGATCCTTCACTCACTCCTCTTTAGCAATCTGCTATCCTTTGGCACTATCATGTAAACGTACCTGATGACACCCAGAACCGCAAATTCTCTTAACCCCTGTACAGTCTCTAAATTGTCAAGATGTTTTCTCGATCTAAATATTTGGAAACCAGAATCACTGTCTTCAGTCTGTTATCAATTCCATCTTTCTCCCTGAAAAGTGTCTGCAGCAGAACCAGACTTTTCTCAATTTTGGTTTCATATTTGATCTTGAAGTACATTTCCAGCCTTATATTTATAAAGATTGTTAAGGTCACTAATTTTCTTCTACATTTGGACTATGTCCAGTTCTGGTTGCACTATTCTAAGGTAGGATATTATTAAACTTGAGAGGGTTCGGAAGAGATTTACCAGGATGTTGCCAGGAATGGAGGGTTTGAGTTATGAGAAGGAGTTTGATAGGCTGGTACTTTTCTCACGGGAGTGGATGAGATTGACGGGTGACCTTATAGAGGTTTGTAAAATCATGATGGGTTTAGATAAGATGAATGGCAGGTGTCTTTTCCCTTGGGTGGGGGATTTCAAGATAAGGAAGAATATTTTTAAGGTGAGAGGAGGAAGGTTTTAAAACAGACATGAGAGGCAACTTTTTAACACAGAGAGTAGTTTGTGTGTGGAATGAACTTCCAGAAGAATTGGTGGATGCAGTTACAGTTACGTTTAAAAGAAGTTTGGATACATACATGAATAAGAAATGTTTGGAGGGATATGGACCAAGCACAGACAGGTGGGACTAGTTTAGTTTGGGTTTATGGTTGATGTGGACTGATTGGACTGAAGGGTCTGTTTCTGTGCTGTAAGACTCTATGTTCTATGACTCTATGACATCACGCCATAGTGCTCCTGTCTCAATTCATCTGTTGCTGAAATGCACCCATCAATTTGACTATATTTATGCAATCTGGCTGACCTTATTTGTGTGACCCTATGTAAATTGGAAGTCATCCAAAACTCTGCTGCTGTGACATAAATCGTACAAAGTTCCATTCACAACGTCTCTGTGTTCACTGATCTACAATGGCTCCAGGTTTTGCACCATTTTAAAACAGTTTGAAGAGATTGCAGTGATATTAATAGTCACAATATATTATCTGTGGAGTAGTCCCAAGTTAATTGAAATGGTCTGCGATGTACCATGAACTGCAAATGCATCATACTCTCCTCAGTGAAGGCTCAAAATTAAGGAAATGCATAGTTAGAACTTCAATATTATGGCATTTTATAACATATGCGCTATTGTGTTGTCATGAAAGCATCTGCTCAAATGGTGCGGCCCACCTGTCTAAATGTGTACCATGTTTCATTACTGCACTCTGTCAAAGCTGACATGATCATAAATCATTTTAAAATTCTAATCGCTGTTTTCAGATCCCTTTCCTTTCTATCTCTGTCAGGTCATCCAGCCCCCAACCCATCTCTTCCAATGTTTTAAGATTCCTGATTTTAATTGCTGCACAACTGGCAATCAAAACTTCAACTAGACAAAGATAGAAATGTCACTTCAAGCAGAATAGAGCCTCTCCAATTGGTTTCCAATAAATGTTTTGGCATCAGTTCTTTTCTCTATTTTCATCAGACTGATGCTTCAAAAGGCAAAGGCAGACTTGACAGATGTATGTCCATTTGCTACAGATCACAGCCTCTTTAACCTGCAAAAACTGCTGGCGTATACTGAAATTACAGAACAACTCGTTGTGGAGATTCTGTTTGTTGATAATTGCGCCCTCCGACACACAATGAGGAGGTAATGCAGCTGTTTGTGCACTCTGTTCTTCTGACACACAATGAGGAGGTAATGCAGCTGTTTGTGCACTCTGTTCCTCTGACACACAATGAGGAGGTAATGCAGCTGTTTGTGCACTCTGTTCCTCTGACACACAATGAGGAGGTAATGCAACTGTTTGTGCACTCTGTTCCTCTGAGGCAGCAAATGCCTTTAGCCTTATTGTAACTTAAAGAAAACAGAAATGTTGAATGACTCACAAACCACTGCTGATCAGCGTTGGTAGCAGCAATGTGAATATAGGAAGTCTGGAACAACCTACTTAGGCAACGTTATAAATTATATCACTGCAAACAGGAACATAGACAATGCTCTGTTAGAGGCCAGCAGCTCCTTTGGCTGCCTCTTGAAGTTTTGTTTATGATCCCAGTTGATACTATTACTGGACAAGTCAGATGCAAGACTGAAACCTGGATTGGTAGAACATATTTTGTTATTTATTGGTTTTAATGAGGTGGACTTTCGAATGCTGCATTGCAGTCTCAAAAAGAGCCTTCGGAAGGAAAAGAAAAGATTAAATTTCAGCCCTGCCTGCCAAGGTTTCTCTTCCTGCTTCTGCACCGTCACTGGGTGCCCAGTACAATGTGGCAAATTTAGCTTTAAAAATAAAATTCAAGTGTATCACACAGAAGAAGTGAATAAAATAGAATAGAGCAATTGATTTGCATATAAAACAAGTTTAAACATATTGAAGCACATGGTAAACTTCAATCCCATGAATCCCAACATATTCACCAGGGAAAGAATTCCCTTCTCCATCACAGACAGGGTTTGACTTCATTACAGCATCAATTACCCAAGTTTGAGAATCTGATTGCCTCTTCCTTGAATCTTCCCAGACTTTCTCAATTACAAATAGTCCTTCAGGGTTTTAACCAAACACTTCTGGTCTGGAACTTTAGACTTAAACTCCTTACACTGAAGAAATATATTTCTTAACAGTTCTGAACAAACTCCCTTTTTTTATGAGCAAGAATTTTACACATCAAACTTAAGCCAAGGCTTCTTCAAACCTGAAACTATAATGGTTTTCTTCCATCCATGAGTATTTCCCCTCAGCTGAAATGAAAATAATCTCCAATGATTCTACCCAAAGTCTACTGAACAACTGTTTACTCTGTTTGTTCATGAACCATACCTAATGTAAATAAAACCTATTCACCTCCAAGTCATCTCCCCCTCTCTCTCTTTCTCTCTAAGGCTATAGAAATACTTACAAGTTAATCCTGCAAACTCTTCATACACACTAAACAAACGTACGTGCTACTACATCAAAATCCAAATGAAATAAACAATATTAAAATACAAATAAATGACGCAGCTTACAGCAATGTGTCTGGCAATATTAATCACTACACTTAAACTCAGGTTGAAAAGCAGTTGGCATTGTCACCCTCTTGCAAGGGTCAGATACATGGGTCCTGCACTGAAAACGAAGGTGCCTGTTGTAACACTTCTGTCAACACTTTTTTAATTGATCATGCACATCAGTTGGTAGAACCACATCATAAACAATGATGTCCTCAATAGAACCAATTGGTCCAGCCTTGTATAGGTTCATTTTGAATGTCAGTTGTGCCGGAATGACATTTCTTACATATAAAATTCTTGATAGTCAAAAGCGAAGTTTTATGTGGAGTTAAACTCTCGGAAGTGAGGCTATGCAAATGCTTCAAAGATCAGATAATAAGACTTATATTTTGGGAGCAGAAGGCAGTCCACAGGGACAGCTGGTGAATTCCAATCAGGAAAGAACCCTATCAGTTTGAAACACAGAGAGAATGGTCAAGAAAAGTGAAGATAATGCATGATTCTGTTTATACCAGAGCACATTGAAACAAATAGTTTCTGTATTCCAACCCGTCAAGAAACTACAACTCAAGATTTTGCCTCTTCAGTCACCAATAATTATGACAATTGCTATAATAAAAAAAACTTCCCATGATTTTTGGATATAAAGAATCTGCTATTATCATTATTTGCCATCTGGCCTCCATCTGCTACGTCCTAGGCTCTGGAATGTCCCCCTTAAAACCTCTTCCACCTGTTGCCCCGTTTTTCCTTCATTCCAATGCTTTTAAAAACCTTTTTCTTCAATCAAACTTTGGTTTTTTTGCCTTATTAATGCCTGTATAATATATTGTCAAATTTTGTTTGATGATTCTCCTGTGAAGTGTTTTGGAGACTTTTGCAACAGTGAAAGTGTCACATGAGTAAATGTAAGTTACATTTCCTTCCTTTCTTCTGACGATCTTTGGGCATTTCAGTGTTCAGTAGGTGTCAATGCATATAGATATCATAAAATATACTTCACAAGTATAATTGACAGATTCCTGTTTAAACTGTATAATTATGTAAATAATTCCGTGGCTTTGATTTCAATGCTGTTTGAAGAAGAGTGTTTCAAAGGCTAATGACATTTTGTTCGAAGAAAATGACTGTTTTACTTAATACATTTCTATGAATTTGAAGTTCTAATGAAGAGTTTTCTTAGATTTGAATTTTCACTGTGGAGACAATTGGTACATTTCTAATTCAAGCTACATTATGTTGCAGTTCTGTTTCAATTAAGATGAGACATCTCCACCGAAAGTACAGCAAAATACTTTTTTTAATTTAGGCCCAGTCTGTCACTGTCCAAATGACTCTATGTATAATTGATGCGTCTACAATTGAATATGTATATTCAAATAACGATGATAGTCACGTCTATATACATGTGTGAAAATTGAAGAGTGTTACGGAATTCAAGGGAGTAAGAGAGTATACTTCAGCAGAAAAACAAACTGGTGTGGCAGACTCAACCAATGTGTGTGTAGACACCCAACACCTAAACTAACAAGAGAGATAATACAATATGTACCATTTCTAATGTCAATGTTAACATATTGTTGATAGATGTTGAAGATCATTCACAATGTGTACGAATGTAGCTGGCTTAGAGTCATAGAGTCATACAGCACAGAAACAGACACTTTGGTCCAACCAGTCCATGCTGAACATAACACCAAACTAAACTAGTCCCATTTGCCTGCTCCTGGCTCATATCCCTCCATACCATTCCTATTCATGTGCTTATCTAAATGCCTTTTAAACATTGTAATTGTATCCACATCCACCACTTCTTCTAGAAGTTCATTCCACACATGAACCACCCACTGTGTAAAAAATTTGCTCCTCATGACTTTTTTAAACCTTCTCCTCTCACCTTAAAAATGTGCTCCCTAGTCTTGAAATCCCCCACCCTAGGGAAAGGATAATTACCATTAACTTGATCTATATCTCTCATTATTTTATAAACTTCTAAAAGGTCATCTCTCAACCTCCAATGTTCCAGCGAACAAAGTCCCAGCCTATCGTGCCTTTCTTTATAACCTAAACCTTCCAAACCAGGAAACATCTTGGTAATTCTCCTCTGAACCCTCTCCAGCTTAATTATATCCTGTCATCTAACTGAGAAACCAGAACGGGACACATTATTCCAGAAGAAGCCTCACCAATGTCCTCCACAACCTCAACATGACTTCCTAACTCCTATACTCAAAGGACTCAGCAATGAAGGCAAGTGTGTCAAATGCCCTTTTAACCACACTGTCTATATGTGACTTCAAAGGATTATGTACCTGCACCCCATGGTCCCTCTGTTCTACAGGTTCTACCATCAATTGTATAATGCTTACTCTTGTTTGTTGCACCAAAGTGCAATACCTCGCATTTAGCCACTTAGATAGGGCCTGCCAAAGGTGCTATGATTGAACCTAAGGACCTGTGGTTGGGAAATAAAATTTTACCTGATGTCCCAGTTCTTGATCATAATCTGCTAATCCCTGCTAGAAAGTATTTAAATGTCAACGGATGACAACGTGTTGTTTTCTTTCAGAATCAAACAGACATTGACATGGTCCTGTGGAGGAATGTTCTGGTCATATTCCAAAGGCCAGCACACCCATGGAATTAGTACCAACGTGTAGCACACATTCAACAAAATCCAATGCTAATGCATATGAAACCAACACTGATGGGACTAGTGCTGTTTCATTAAACTTCCATCTATATATAATTCCAAAGTGAGAATAATCACTGATGATTACATAACGTTCTGGTCTATTTTCAATTCCTTAATTATTGAAGTCTGTGGCTACATTCAGAAACCAAGTGGTAAATGATGAGTGACCTGTGTTGTACAAAGGTCAAGCAATGACTACCTTGAAACCTATCGAGTGATCACAACTACTTAACCAGCATCAAATTTCTTACCATCAATACAACTACTGCTGCTATTAGAGCCAATGAGAACTGTGAGTCATTGGCCAATCTTCTGAATCCTTTTCACTGTCAAGGTGTTAAGCAACAATGCGGGATGTTGGAATGAAGAAATACAGCAGCCTTTGTTTGGATAAAGTCATTTGATGATGGAGCCATTGGTCTTTTGGTTTTGACATTTTTTACTAATTAAAATATTAATTGTACAAATGAAATAAATATAAAATATAATAATGCAATCTATTGCATGTAACGCAAGCTTAAACATATCAAAACACATGGCAAACTACAATCTCATGAATCCCAACATGTTCACCAGGGAAAGAATTCCCTTCTTCATCACATTTAGGGTTAGGGTTAGGGTTAGGGTTAGGGTCCGCAACATTGACTTCATTGCAGTGTCATTTACCCAAGTTTCAGAATCTGATTGCCACTTCCTTGAATCTTCTTAAATTGAGCTCAGACTTTCTCAATGACAAATAATCCTTCAGGATTTTAACCAAACACTTCTGGTCTGAATATTTAAACCTAAACTCCCTACAGTGAAGAAATCCATTTCTTAACATTTCTAAGCAAATTCCCTTCTTTGTGAGCAAGCATTTTGCACATCCAGCTTTTGCCAAGGCTTCTTCAAACCTGAAATTAAAATAGCTTTTCTCAATCCATGGATATTTCCCCTTAGCCGAAATGAAAATAATCTCCAAATCCTTCTATCCAAAGTCTACTGCACAACTGTTTACTCTGTTTGTTCATGAACCACACCTAATGTAAATAAAACTGATTCCTCTCCAGGACCTCTCTCTCTCTGTCTCTCTCTCTCTCTCTCACACACACACACACACACACACACACACACATGCTGTGTTTTAAAATAGATTACAAAGGCTACAGAATTACTTACAAGTTAATCATGCAAACTCTTCATGCATACAAAACTAACTTACATGCCACTAGATCAGAATCCAAACTAAAATAAACGACATTAAAATACAAATAAATCACACAGCTTACATCAATGTGTCTGGCAATATTAACCGGGGATGTCACAGGAACAATGACACTTGATATCTTTGCCTTGGGAACTTACAGCCCAATGGCCTCAATACTGACTTCCCCAGCTTCAAAATCCCTCCACCCCCAGCCTTATTCCATATCCAGCCCTCTGCCTCCTCCTGACTTCCCTGAACTGATCTAACCTGTCCATCTTCCTACTCATGTATCCACTCCACCCTTCCTAGGGACCCATCACAATCACCCCCCACCTGCATTCATCTATCACCAGCTCTCCTACTCTTACCCCAGCCCCAACACCCATCCTCTATTTATTTCTGGGATCGCCTCCCCTTCTCCAGTCCTGACAGCCCGCAACATTGACTTTCCTGCTCCTCTGATGCTGCCTGACCTGCTGTGTTCCTCCAGCTCCACACTGTGTTGACTCTGATACCAGCATTTGCAGTCTTTGCTATCTCTATACAAAATTCTAGATTGTCAAAAGCAGAGTTTTATGTGGAGTTATGCTCTGGGAGGTGAGACTATGGTACACTTGCAAATGTTTCATAGACCAGATGACAAGATTTATATTTTGGGAGAGGAAGGCAGCCTCCAGGGACAGCTGGTGAAATCCAACCAGGAAAGAACCCTATCAGTTCGAAACACAGAGAGACTGCTCAAGAAATGGCAGATAATGGATGATTCTGTTTATACCAGAGCTTATTAAAACAAATAGTTTCCTTTCTGCTGGTGATTTTAGGGCAATGAAGTTCTTGATCATAATCTGCTGAATCCTGCTGGACAATATTTAGATGTTAGCTAATGACAACATGATGTTATCTTTCATAATTGTCTAGACCTTGACATGGTCCTGTGGAGGAATATTCTGGTCATATTCTAAATGCCAGCACACCCATGGAATTAGCATCAACTTGTAGCATACATTCAACAGAATCCAACATCAATGCATATAGACCCAGCACCTATGGAACTAGTGCTGTTTCATTAACCTTCCATCTATATATAATTCCAAAGTGAGAATAATTGCTGATGATTACATAATGTTCTGATCTATTTTCAATTCCTTAATTATTGAAGCAGTCTGCGGCTAATTTCAGAAATCAAGTGATAAGTGATGAGTAATCTGTGCCATACAAAGGTCAAGCAATGACTACCTTGAAACCTATACAGTGATCACAACTACTTTACCAGCATCAAATTTCCTACCATCAATACAACTATTGCTGCTATAAGAGCCAATGAGAACCGTGAGTCATTGGCTAATCTTCCAAATCCCTTTCATTGTCAATGTGTTAAGCAACAACACAGGATGTTGGAATGAAGAAATACAACAGCCTTTGTTTGGATCAAGTCATTTGATGATAGAGCCATCGTATTTTTTGTATTAACCTATTTTTCCTAACTAATCTGTTCAGAGATGTTATTACACACAGCTAGAACAGGTGGGACTTGAACCAAGGCCTCCCAGTCCAGGAGTAGGGACTTCACAATTGCATCTCAAGAGGGCCATTGTGCTAACTGCATTTAAAATCATCTAGATACTCTTTGCAGACAGAGTGAAGTAGAACGAACCCCGAAGAGGCCAATATCAACCATAATCACAGCAATCCTTTTTAAGAGAAAAAAGATATTGTATCAGAAGTGCTTTTATGGAATGTTGCGTTACCCGACAAAATGCAATGGATAAACTGGGAGAATTAAATCACACCCTCACAGGAATAGAGATGTGAGGAAGTGTGTTCAGGTTAGCTGTTTGGTCTGACTTGTACTTAAATGCTCAGAGCATCTAAACACTATCATCGGTAGCATTTACAGTTCCTCTAGCTGGCAGTGCAATCAGTCACCTTCAAATTTGATCTAATCAGCTGAAAACAAAGTACAAAGGCCAACTGCAGTCAGGTACTCCAATCTACAGAGACTTACGTAATAAATGTGATTGGATGAGTAATTGAGGCTTTGAATTATTAAGCCATGAATTTCCCTTATCTTGACAATGGTGTAGTCAGTTAGCAAACTGTTTTAACAAGGTTTCTCCATGGCTGAATCAAACTACTTCGCTCAGAGATTTGTCTATGTAATGTATTTATTGCTCCACGTTTTTCTCCTGAATCACTTGTTTTGGAGTATAGTTTCACAGGCACAGAAAGGAAGAGTGAAGAGCTGATTTTGTGATCCTGACTCTACTTGGGTGGGACGTAAAAGTTTTAAAAATCTTATACCATTTTTAATGGAGGTAGGATGTGTGTGGGCAACCAAGCCACTTTTGGGAACCACGTTGTTTGTAGTTAATGAAGATGTGTGCCTTAGCTTTACTCTCCAATTTCAGTTCACCTCTGGAAGGCTATATTTCTCTAGCTTTAGGAATTCTGGCAGCTAAAAGATGGCAAAAAAACTTCAGTGTGGATGAATTAAGAGGCTTTTCAGCACCTCTGCACTTCAGATGGAGCAGGAGTGCTTTCCATTCATTTCCCTCTCCCACTTCGCCTAATCTGCTTATTTATGCAGTTTGTGATGGGATAGCCTCTACTCTGATATCACTGATCCCTCACAGCACTCAAAGCCGCTTTTGCACTTGAGTAATGGCCTTCCCCATGACCACCAACATCTCATCTCTGGCCCAATCTGTCTCTGTTCCTGTAAGGTTTTCTCTCGATTAAAGTCATCACTCTCTACCCATTCTCTGCACGAGGAGCCCAAAGTGACTGAACCTTGGGTTGCAACTTCTGCTTCAGTGGTTTCCCACCTGAGAGAAAGCCACGTCTTCAATCAGATGTGTTTCTGCATGGAGACTGAGTGTAAAATTAATTACACACACTTTGGAGTTACACTGTTCTGGGAGACCAGATTTCTGATCTTCCCAACCAGAGCTCCTCCACACAACATGGAAATACTGCCCCACTAAACAGTAGAGTCGCCGGGATATCATTGTCATTCAGAACCATAACTTTACAGCAGAAATAGTGTATTGAAGCTCTAAATGAAAGTGGGTTCGAGTCCCATCCCTCAGGTTTGCATGTGTAATCTAGACTGACTCATTTGTGAGGGAGTGCTGCATTTTCAAAAATATAGCCTTTTGAATCTTGGCGGGGTTATATAATTGGATTATATAAAAGGACATTGTTCAGACCATCTCACCTGTGTGGACACATTGAGTGAGTGCACAAATCACCTACTTTTTAAATATATATCCAATTTCTTTTGTAAATTACTTCAGTACCTTTCTCAATCTGCTCATTCACGAAAAGTCACAACAACTCTCTTCATGAACACTCTCCTCATCTCCCCTCTGTTTTTTTTTTGCTAGTTATCTTAAATCCACTTCCTCTGGTTACCAATCCTCCTACTAGTGAAAACTGAACAATTATACAATTTAGAGATAATAGGAACTGCAGATGCTGGAGAATCCGAGATAACAAGGTGTGGAGCTGGATGAACACAGCAGGCCAAGCAGCAGCATAGGAGCAGGAAAGCTTGACGTTTCAGGCCTAGACCCTTCATCAGAAATTTCTGATGAAATTTCTCATTTCTGATGAAGGGTCTAGGCCCGAAACGTCAAGCT
>JAHRHZ010000054.1:1889851-1907320 GCA_024137785.1 Ginglymostoma cirratum
TTCTGATGAAGGGTCTAGGCCCGAAACGTCAAGCTTTCCTGCTCCTATGATGCTTCTTGGCCTGCTGTGTTCATCCAGCTCCACACCTTGTTATCTCCAATTATACAATTTAGTTTTGAACAGCTCTGATTAAATCACACTTTAACCTCCTTTCCTCTAAGGAGTTTATTTGCACCTTTCCAAAACATTTCAACAAATTTTCAAAGATGCCCACTTCAAAGTAAAAGGGAATATCTTGGAAACCAAGAAAGGGAAGGTTTAAAAACATGTTAGATGTCAAAATATCAGTGTAGTGTCTGGTTAACACAGTGTTAAAGCTGCTCATTTCTGAGTTTGTCTACGATAACATAAAATTCTGTTCACTTTCAGCATCACTGTGTGTGTGAGCTGAAAACATACAAACACACGGGAGGCCGGAATCTCAAGGGTCTGCTGACATTCTAAGCTAATTAGTTTCCTCTGTGATCCAACCTTAAGGCGTTTTGTTAAATTGTTTGTGTTAAATCCTCCAACAATAAAGCACCCATATTGGTCTAAAGCTCAAATTGCGATCAAGCTCAGTGGTCACTTACTTCAAAACAAAATCCCAACCGTCCCTCTCTCCGGACACTCAACAGGAGTCAGCACCTTCTCCTGCCGTTGTTATCCAAGTTCTGGGCTTTAGAAAGGCCAGTCTGACAGCCAGCCACACAGCCAATTCTGCTACTCAATTAGGCTTTATAATTCCTCCATTTCAGTTTTGGAAGTAGCAGCGGTTTTTTTGTACGAAGTCCTGCTTTGACTAATAGCAATAGGGCCAACATTTTTCAAATAAGATTACTGATGCAAAGTGACATTCTGCCTGATTTCCAATCTAATGTACTTAAAATCCCCATAGCCTGACTTCCAATTTGAATTCTGCTTTGAGCCCATTTATGACAATGTTTTCAAATTCACTGCTCCCTCCCTAAAAATAAACAACTATGACAATCATAAAGACGCCTGAAAGCAGCCCACCCCCACCCCCACCTTATGGAGCCAGTAAAACATAGCAGGGTCTATTTTTAACTGAAGAAAGCCCAATTTTAATAAAATTGGCCTTACTGAAAAGTACCAAGAGGCACTATTTACCACTATAGTCCCATTTAGACAGAGATGGTTGGTGGTGGTTTAAGATGAGAGTCACCACACCTTAGGTGAGGGGAGAGGATGAGAAGAAAAGCTCTTCATAGTAACTTCACCAGAGCAGGAATTGAACCTGTGCTGTTTGCCTCACTCACCAGCCATCCAGACAACTGAGCTAACCTCCCACTGCACCCCATTCAGGCCATATATGTATTTAAATAACTTCCAGAGTGTCCTCACAACATTCAGTGCTTTTTTTAGAAGACAAAGAAGGAGTGCGATCTTGAGCAATCTCCCTGCAGAAATGCACACTCAATATTGATTGATCTACATTTTCAAGAACTTGTTACTAACAAAACCAAGAAAATCTTCAAAATTGCTTCTCCTGCTATTGGTGTATCTTCTCCTATAGAATGCCCCCCACAGTTTTTCTTTAAAACCTTATGCCACTAGCCTTGCTTTAGCTTTATAAATCCCACCAGAAGGCACTTTCCCCGTGAATATTCATCTTCATTGCGATAAGGCGGTCGGCCCAATCGAGTACATCTGTGTACACTCCAAATTGTCTCCGACTTTGTAATTCTTGTAGTTTAAAATGTTTTAGTAACTTGTCTTGCAGTTTTCTCATGGCCACTAACACTTCCCAATCTCATTGGTTTCTGTTCCTAGCTCCTCATTTGGACTATGTTTCTTTTCCTTTTTAAGCTATGCCCTCTATCTTGACTTCATTGATTTCTGACCGCCTACTTCTACTAATAGATTTCTTTTCAGTGGTTTATGATCTTTTTCCTGGGGCCATGTTCATTCCCAGACTTCCATTTTTGTACTTCATGTTCCAATGCATTGGCCTTATATCCTGCCCCTCATCTGACACAATCATTCAGAAATTATCTTTTCAGCAGCCTTCCCTACGCAACTTATAATAGTGACATTTCTCTATTGATTAACCCCTTTTAACTACTTTCTGAGACTTTGGAAATCACTACGGGTCTTTCCATCACGGTCTTAATTATCTTCCCACCTGATTAAATGTTCCCTTTTGATTGCAGTACGACAGCAACAACAAGAGCAATACATTATCTTAAAAAGATTTGCTGACGTCCCCCATATGTGAAAGGTGTGAAATCGCAACTGTAAAGGTATCCATCTTTTCTATTCATTTCAAGTTGAGGATGAAGAGAAATTGGAAGTTTTGGGTAAACTTCTCCTTTAAAGGTTCGACGATTTCTCTGTTGACATTCCTTCTGATCACATACCTTTCTTCAACTGGACGCTTTCAAAATAGGACAAAAGATGCTCCTTTGAAAGCTAAAAATTGGCATCAACAACAATAGAGACAGGAAAAAGAAATGATTTGCATGGCAATCAGTTACATAGGGGGAGCATTTTAATTCAATACCTATCTGGATTCTCCACAGTGAGTAAGGGTATGAGTGAGAAGGGTAGAAAGAGAAAGACAGAATAAGAGAAAGAGAGCAAGGAAGTCAGACAGTAAAGAAGAGAAGTGAACAGAGGAAATAGGGAGAAGGAAGTAATATAGTTTAGACCAATAGAGGACTACATCCAGGAGAAACTAAAAATATGGTTGATCAGAAATATGGAGGATTAAGTATGAGAATGAACAGCAAGGGATGAGATGGTCTGGTTAGACAATTCACGGGAGGGTGACATGGTGGTAGGGTGCTGGATTAAATCACACCACTTAGGGGCTAAAAGGAGAATGCAAGGGAGGAATTGTTTTCCTTTATTAGAGAACCAAACTATTAAGGAAATAAGAGAAGATGAGAATAATAAAATGGAATGAAACTGATTAAGTGTGAGTGCGAAAATGAAATAAGCAGGTTACAATTAAAATTGACCTTTGCTACACAGAAACCCAAAAAATGATGGAGAGGTACAGAACTTGTGAGAGAGAGAGAGAGTCAGAAGTACAGTTTAAGACAAATTTCCTGAAATTTCTGTGGGATTCTTCCTATATCCTATCCTAACTCTAGCTATTTGCCATGTCTTCACAAATTTCAGGTGTTTCCTGCTTTTGTTGTCTACCCATTTGAAAGCAGACCAGAGGAATGTGCAGCAGGTAAGGATCACCGTGAAGCAGAATTAGAGGAATGTGAAACAGGTCAGGATTATTGTAAAACATTCAGGGAGTACATGAAGCAGGTCAGCATTGTAGTGATGCAGACTGAGAGGAATTTGAAGTAGGTCAGTAAAACTGTAAAGCAGTCTGGGAGGTGTGTGAAGCAGGTCAGTATGAAACTTGAAGTCATGGAGTCATAGAGATGTACAACACAGGAAAAGGCCCTTTGGCCCATTGATTCAAACACAATCACCTAACTATTCTCATCCCATTTTCCAGCACTTGGCCCATAGCCTTGTATTTCTTGGTATTGCAAGCACACATCTAAATATTCCTTAAATGTGATGTGGGTTTCTATCTCTGCAACCCTTAGAGGCAGTGGATTCTGGATTCCCACTACTCTCTGAGTGAAAAATGTTTCTGCACATCTAAACTCTAAACCTTTCCCTTTAAACCTCCTGTCCTTTACTTAAATCTACGCCCAATGGTGATTGATCCCTCCTGTAAAGGGAAAAGATCCTTCCTGTCCGCCCTGTCTATACCCCTCATAATTTTATATATGTTAATCATGCTCTCCCTCAGTCTCCTCTGTCTCAAGGAAAACAAACCCTGTCTTTTCTGAAGAAGGGTCCAGACCCGAAATGTCAGCTATCCTGCTCCTCTGATGCTGCCTGGCCTGCTGTGTTCCTCCAGCTCCACACCTTGTTATCTCAGACTCCAGCATCGGCAGTTCCTACTATCCCTGTCCATAAAATCTCTTTTCACAACTAAAATTCTCCAGCCCAGGCAACATCCTGGCCAATCTCTCTGCACCTTGTTCAGTGCAATCAGTTGTTCAATACAAAGAGAATTGCACAGAACTTCAAAAGGACATAACAAGTTCAACAGAATAGACAGACAAGTGACAGACACAATTTAATGCACAGAAGAGGAAGAACACAGAGAGACAATAAAAATTAAAGGAGACAAATCTAAAAAGGGGGTGCAGGAGCAGATACACCTAAGTGAATAATAAAACAAGGATCTGCAAATGCTGGAGATCTAACGTAAAAACAGAAGGTGCTGGAGAAATTCAGCAGGTCTGGTAGCATCTGAAGAGAAAATTGTTTTGAATCCAGTGACCGTCTGTCAGAACTGAACTTTTTTTGTAGACCTAAGTGAATGCGTGCATAAAACAGTGAAGGTGACATGATGTATTGAATCGTTGGCTGACAAAGCATTCAATATCTTATTTCAATAATATATTCATTCATTATGGAGGCATAGAATTAAAGGAAGAATGTTACATTAAACTTGTATAAAATAGTGGTTCGCCCTGAACTGGAATAGAACATCCAGTCCTGGCTGTGATATTTTATGAAGGATTTGAAGGCATTTGATGGTATCAGAAGATTCATGAGAATGGTTTAAAGTGGGAGGAACATCCGTTTGGTAGAAGATTAGAGAAGGTGGGATTGTTTTCCTCGGCGAAGAGAAATTTGAGACAGTGATTTGATAAAGAGGTCACAACAAATTAGGTAGGTAAAAACTGTTCCCTTTGGTGGAAGGATCGAGAATCACAGCACCCAGATTGATGAATTTAGCAAAAGAAACAAGGGAGACATGGGGAGAAACTTTTTTAAGCAGAGAGCACATTTCCTGAGAGTGAACAGTGAATGGATGTTACTGAATCCACAGGGATAGATCTGGATCTAATCACTTTGATCAATGACAAGTAAAGGTTTGTTTTTTAAGATATTGTCGATTCAAATTCTTGCATGAAAAGCTTGGTGATGGGTCTGGACAACATCCAAAACTCCCCTCCTAATCGGTGCCTGAACCAAAGGAATTTGATTCCTTCCTACTTCTGCAGCAAACCTTGCTGTGGTCTATAATGGAGAAATAGGGGAGCTCAGTCTATAATTGAATCATGCCTGATAGATCTTTAGCACCAATCTGAGTGAGAAAGTAAGACACAGAGAAAAAGGCACAGAAACAGTGATGGAGAATGTGGACAAGAGCAAGAGCAGATAGAAACATATAAAAAGAACAGACTAAAAGGAAAATGGGTGACAATTTGTGTGAGACAACAAGAGAGACAGAGAATGAGTGAGAGATAGCGAATGAAGGATAGAATATAAAAATAAGGAACTGTAGGAAAGGGACAATAAAAGTTAGATTAAACAATCACAGTATTGCAGCATCATTCATGCCAGTCCAATATTTATCCTCAATATAAAGCAATAATGAATGTCAATCAGTGTGAGAATGTTAAAGGTGCAGAACTAGCCTGGCTACTGAAAAGAAAACAGGTAAAAAATGTGATGACCTCTGCTAGGCCGTGAAATATCATTCAAAATGACCACATCATTTATTTGTAGGTCAGGAATGGCTGAGTGTGAAAGGATGATGGAGCACCTGGTAAGTCAACCACAGTCCTCCCATTCAAAGATGAACTTTGAAAAGACCATTCTGAAGAACGGCTGGATCTGAAACATTAACTCTACTTTCTCCCCACAGGTAGTTTCTCCAGCCATTTTTGTTCTTGTTTGAAAGGACTAAAATTTGCATTTTTCCCCAAAATCTAGATGACTTGACTGCTGAACCATTCTGATTAAAATTGTACTTTGACGCCTTTTATTGTTCATTCTCAAAATGTTAGTGTCACTGGCAGGACCAGCATTTATTTTTCACTCTTTATTTTAACGCAATGGCTCTAGTGATTTTATGCAATAGGGCAGCTGGTTAGACCACATCAAAAGCAGTTAAGAGTTGTTTTCAGTCAGAAGCCACATGTATAGGCCAAACTAAGTAGGGAAGGCAGATTTTGTTTCTTAAAGGACATTCGGGAACTTGTTGGGGATTTATGACAATCTGTCCATCCTTGGCCTCCTGCAATGCCACAGTGATGCCACCCGAAGGCTGCAGGAACAGCAAATCATATTGAGCCTGGGAACCCTGCAGCCCAATGGCATCAATGTGGATTTCACAAGCTTCAAAATCTCCCCTCCCCCAACCGCATCCCAAAACCAGCCCAGCTCATCTCCACCTCCCTAACCTGTTTTTCCTCTCACCCCAAGCCACACCCCCATCTCCTATCTACTAACATCATCCCGCCCCCCTGACCTGTCCGTCC
Organism: Ginglymostoma cirratum; assembly: GCA_024137785.1. NCBI lineage: Eukaryota > Metazoa > Chordata > Chondrichthyes > Orectolobiformes > Ginglymostomatidae > Ginglymostoma > Ginglymostoma cirratum. The sequence goes on from JAHRHZ010000054.1 coordinate 1,896,151, forward strand.
TCCCTGGACTGACCTATCTCCTCCCTACCCCCCTACCTACACTCACCTTTACTGGCTCCATCCCCGCCTCTTTGACTTGTCTGCCTCCTCTCCACCTATCCTCTCCTCTATCCATCCTCTATCCGCCTCCCCCTCTCTCCCTATTTATTTCAGAACCCTCTTCCCCTCCCCCATTTCTGATGAAGGGTTTAGGCCCGAAACGTCAAGTTTTCCTGCTCCTATGATGCTGCTTGACCTGCTGTGTTCATCCAGCCCCATGCTTGTTATCTGGCAGCTTTATTGTTCATTTTACAGGTGCCACCTTTTATTTCTAGATTTTAAGACTGCGGACAGTCTAGCTGCCATTCAGGGATTTGAATTTTTATTCTCTGGATTATTTGTCAAAGATTCTGAATTATAGTACTTAATATAATACTTTGCATTTGAGTTCTGTTCTTAAAATTATACATTCAAGGTATGAAAGTTAATGGAAATAAATATTTTGCTTTTGAAACATAAGACTTTGGAGTAAGCTGTTTGGCCCTTCAAGGCTTCTCCACCATTCAATAAGATCATGGCTGATCTGATTGTGGTCTAATCTCCACTTTCCTGTTAAATCCCATAATCCTTGATTCCCTTGTTTAACACAATCTTATTAAACCTTGAATAAATTTAATAAACTTAGCCTTCAATACCTTTTCAGAATGAGAATTTCATGTTCTAATACCTCCTCTGGGATTTGTTTTCTTCATCCCTGTCTTTTTTTACCGGGAGACCTGTTATTCTTGAGCTTTGCCTTTGGTTTAGTTTTCCCCACCAGAGGAAACGTCCTCTAGGGTTACATTCAGTCAGATTACCAATGGGAACAGGCATAACCTATGGGTATAGGCCCAACCAATTCAACCTTCCTTCATAACGTAAGATCTTCATTACAGACAAGAATCAATTGCACCTTCTCTAAAACGCTTCTAAAGCAGTTTTATCTTTTTTTCCAATAAGGAGACCAAATCTATACATAGCACTCACCAATGTCCTGCATGTTTGCAATAAAATATCCCTTAAAATATCTAAATCTTCCTGGCTTTTCTGTTGTATTTCCATTACAATAAATGGCACAAGTGGCATAAATGTTCTTTTCTAATTACTTCAGGTGCATGCACAGTAATTTTCTGTGATTCTTGCACCAGCATACTCAGATTCCTCTACACCATTGAGTCCTGCAATCTCTCTTTATTTAAATGAATTTCTGTTCTTGGTGAAAAAATGGATGTGTTCTCATTTACCATTGTTGTACTCCGTCTGCCAATTTTGTGCCCACTCATTCAACGTAACTATGTCCCCTTGCAGGCTCTTTCCTTCTTCTGACAACCTATTTACACATTTTGTTGTCATTGTCAAATTTAGCTACCTTATATTTGGTCCGCCCATAAAAGTCATTCATATAAATTATAAATAGTTGAGGAACAAGCACTGACCTCCCCCGGCACTCCACTAGTGATGCCTTACCAACCCAAAAATCACTCATCCATCCCTACTCTCTGCTTCCTATTATCTAACCAATGGTTTATCCATGCTGATATCTTACCCCCGACACCATGTGTCCTTACCTTGTGAAGCAACCTTTTATGTGGCACTTTATCAAATGCCTTTTGGAAATCCAAATAAACCACATTGACTGGTTTCCCTTTATTCAACAAGAATGTTACTTTGTCACAAAACTAATAAATCAGTTCACTAACTTTTCCTTTCATAAAACAATGTTGATTTTGCCTAAGCAAATTTGACTCTCTTAGAATCCTGCTTTAGCCTCCTTAAAAATGGTGCTTAGGGCCTTCCCTAAGACAGATATAACACAGTGTGGAGCTGGAGAAGCACAGCTGGTCAGGCAGCATCAGAGAAACAGGAAAGTTGACGTTTCGGGTCGGGATCCTTCTCCAGAAATGGGGGAGGGGGAAGGGAGCTCTGAAATAAATAGAAAGAGGGATGGGGCTGGGGAAGGTAGGTGGGACAGTGATAGATGAGTGCAGGTACGGGGTGGTGGGGATTGGTCAGTGAGGTGGGAGAAGTGGATAATAATTTAACTGGTCTACAGTTTCCAGCTGTCTGCCTCCAACGTTTCTTAAATGCAGATTTTACATTCTCTACTTTTTGATTCGCTGGGACGCTTCCAGTTTAAAAGTAGGTTTAGAAGATTGTAACCAATGCATCTACTTTCTGTGCTTCCAAAGATTCTAGATTGCAGGTGCTCTAGTCTTTGTTGCCATTATGCTAAATAATTTCTTTTAGCATTTTTCCCCTGGTGATGGTGATTGTTTTAGGTAATTCCCTCCCTAATATCTCTTGTTCTACATGTGATGTTTCCATGTAAATACTTGGACGATGCAAGGTGAAATAGATGGACTTCACTCTTCTTTTTATGGTAATTTCCATGATTCTTCTGCTACATCACTTGCACTGCAGCTGCTGATTCAAGCTGATAACCCAATAAACTTAATCCAAAACAGAGAAGGAAATGCTCTTAATGAAGATGCATAGACAAACAGGGTTTAGGTTTAGTTGTGGAAAGCAGCAAGATTCAGGGCTCAGTACGAGTGACCAATGGGAATCAAGATTCAGTATGAGCCACCAGTGGGGGCCAGGGTTCAGTGTGAGCAACCAATGGACATTAAGGATTAGTATGGGAAACTAATGGGAGTTAGGGATTACAATGGATGCCAACGGAAATCAGCACACAACAGCGACGTCCAGTGACCATCAGGCCTTTAGCCTGGGTGGCTAGCTTAGGAAAGATATGACATTCTCAGGGTTTTTGGTCTGACAGCATAAGGGCTTTGGATCAAAAATTTCAGCAGGAGTCATTGCTTTGGATCAGAAATCTTACTGTCTATGTTTGTTGGCTTCTACATTTACTGACTAGAAACTTGAATTAATTGAAATGAATTAACAATTAAGCTATAGCAAGTGTAGAGAAATTTTTCAATTTTTCACTTGGGTGAATCCTATTCGATCAAAAGTATAGGAAAGCCCCAGTGTTGGTATATCAGTGATCATATATATTCAACTGCTGTCTGTGAATCAATGATAACACTAACTGGTTATTTATTTAGTTAAAAACAGAAAATTTTGGAAATATTTGGCAGGTCTGGCAGCAATCATACTTTTTCGAACCCAACCTTTTGCTTCTTTACTTTATCATCCACATTGCAATATAGTTTTCCTTGTATTTAATCTGCCTTGTCTTTCAACACATCACATAGTTTCCCTTTCAATCATGCCACACTAACACCCCCCATTCCCACTAACTCCCTGCCACCTTTGTCTGCTTTCAAACTTCCTTAAAACAGAGATGAAGAAGAATTTCTTCTCTTAGAGCATAATTCTTTGCCACAGAGGGCTGTCGCAGCTAGATCATTAAATATATTCAAAGTTGAGATAAAAAGATTTTTAATCCATAAGGGAAACAAGGTTTATGGGGAAAACGCAATAAAGTGGACTTGAGGATAATCAGATCAGCCATGATCTTGTAGAATAGTGGAGTAGACTCAATGGGCTGAATGGCCTATTTCTGTTTCTATGTCATACGGTCTTATATCCCTGAAGAGTCATATTGGACTTGAAACATGAACTCTTTCTGTCTCCATGGATGCTGCCAGACCTTCTGAGTTTCTCCAGCACTTTCCATTTTTACTAAATCTCTTCAGTTCTGATGGAAGGTTATTGACATGAAACATTTATACTGTTTCAATTTTCAACAATGCTGCCAGGCCTGCTGAATATTTCCAGAATTTTCTGTTTTCAGATTTCCAGCATCAAGAGTATATTGCTTTTTTTAATGACTGGTACTTTATTTACACATTGATTTTCCTTCACTCAGCTCCTGCAGTGAACTTCACAATTGCCAATTCCTAGTATGAATTGCATCCACTTTCTAAGCAATAAATTAGCAAACCTTGCTCAGCACTACTAAAACAAGCAGCACTGTTGGTGTACTATCCACGTGTTGACAAAGAGGATGGATTCTGTCTTTTCATACCAGCCCTGAATTCCTACGACAGATCAGGAGCTGAGGACTAAAATGTAGCATTCCTACTAAAACATTACTGCAAATCAGGCCTTTATGGCATGCAGTTGTCAAAACATTCAACAAATTCATTTCACTTAAACCAACAAATCTGACGATAGCCCTTCAAATGAGAGACAGAAAGATAGGGGAGGAAGTTTCTTCAGTTACAGGTTCTTTTTGGGGGAGAAATTGAAATAAAAGAACAAAATTTGACCCAGTTATCAGTGGTCTTGAATTCAAACAGGTGCCATTTCATCTTCCTCCTGAAGGACAGGTAGAGAGTGGACAGATCTGTGCTGGAGTTGACCAGAGACAGTTTGTAAAGGAATAGTGTCAGAGGAATCTAGGATAAGGGGTAAAAAGAGAGAAAAATAAAAAGAGAGAAAATGAGAAAGCAGATCAGGACAAGTAAAGTAAGACAATATGATTTTCTTTCATTTACATTTAGTTTTACTGAAGCTTTACTCTTTTTTTCTGATATTTTATGTTCTGAAGCTGAAATGCAGATTCACAGGGACTACTAGCCTTCCACAACCTCCCCTATCAGGCCAAATGATTGTTGAGAGTGTAGTTATGGTATGTTCTTGTACTTTGTAGACTACATACACATATATAAGGACACATAAACATATGTGCACACCCATGTGGTGACACACACGTACATAAATCAAAATAACTGTGCTGACTTTTTAAAATTAATTCCTTTTGCTCCAGCTGCTGATTCAGATGAGATCAGATAACGACAATGAGCTGATTGAAAGCTCAGAGATTCAACTGAAGTCACAGCCCCAAGGCACCTCAACAGAAATATTTCAATTAGCTACAACAGCACAGAGGAGGCAGATAAACACTGATGGGACACTGATCTAATTTTGAAACACGTAAATCAAATTAACAGCAACAACAACTTCCATTTAAATAGCACCCATAACGTAATAAAGTTATTCACAGGAGCATTTTAAGCAGGGGATTACATACAGCTTATCACTTTTAATTGGATTATGAAATAATGAAAGAAAATTATTTCATTAAAATCTCCGAACTTAATTTTTAACTTTTGGCATAATCTCTGCAAGAATGCTAGGAGAAACTAAATGAATGACAGATGAGCGATGACCTATTGGAATAACAGAGCAGGTTCAAGAGGCTGAATGGCATACTCCACTTCCTATTAATTTAAAGGAGTGTTACTTGATTCATAACTCAACATGGAGTTCGGTGGGTTACAAGGATGTGTGTCAATTGCTACTGGTCTTTGGTGAGGTGCATTTCTCTCTCTCTTTTTCCTTGTAACCCTAGCTGATGGTTGTTCTGAACCTTGTGTATTGTGCAGCTGATTCACACCTTAAATGTTAGCCTGTCCTTTCTCTTTTGTTATAATTAATTTAGCAGGCATCACTGGCATTTCCTGCTTAATCCTTATTCCTCGTGTTCTTGAACCACTCTAGCCCTTATGTAAAAATGCTCTCAGATGCTGTCAGGTGCAACAGAGAAGATCACTGTTTTTGTAGTTGGAATAACATGACTGCTTATCAGCTATTTACCAAGTCTGCCTAACGTCCCGGCCTTGCTGCAAGCAGGCATGGACTGCTACTTCATCTTCAGAATTTCACATAGAATTTCATATGCAATCATCAGTGAACAATATAACATCTGATCTTTGTACTGATAGTAATGGATTAGTGAGTGTTTCCTGCAATTTCTGTTTTTATACCAGCGAGGAAGATGACTCAGGGGCCTTTATAAGCAGCTAGAGTGGAATCTGTTATACAAGGTATTGACAGTGCTAGTCGACTTTATTTCAAGGGAGTTTTGGAAAGGAATTTGCTGTTCCCTAAATTAAGAAGGAGGAAGAAAAAGGCAGGAAATCTGTGATTTAAAAAACACACTAGGGGTCTTAGAAGTTTCAGGCAAATGGGTCTCCTCATTCATACACTGAGGAAAGTTTCAACATAATTTGATTGTCTTGCCTGAAAAATTAATTTCCATGAATTCTATGACACCTGTCAACATCCAGTATCCTTGGCCAAAGTCCAAGCTACAAGGTGCAAAGATTTCATTGTTTGATTTAATTCCTTTGGCACTTGTCTATGCTTTCTTTCTGAACCTTTAGTACAGGAGGATGGTGTCTTCATAGATATATATTTTGGAAGAGGTGTTTTAATACTCAGGAAACTCATTGCTCACCTCCTGGCATCTCTGTCAGTTCGTTGAGTGGTGGAACATTATCCAAAGTGTTGGCGTATCTCTTTGCAGCCTGTCGCTGGGCATAGCGTGCTTCAATCTCCTTCTTTGTTCGGGGGATTCGGCACTTGAAGATGCAGCACAGTACAATTACTGGAAAGAAACAGAAAGATCTCATGATTCTCTAAGGATCTTGCTGATCCCCATGTACAGGTTGCCTTGTTTCTGAGTTAGAGAGTCAAGGCGTCAAGTCTCACTTGACGAACAAAGAAAAAGTCTGGGCAGCCGTTCCAATGCAATGCTGAGGGAGTGCTGTACTTTTGGTGCTACAGTCTATCTGAAGGGAATTGTGAATGTAATGTTCCCAATGGGGAGTTTTTAAGGAAAATGATAAAAGAGGAAAGCAAGATAAAAGAAGCAAGGTAGTATCAGGGAGGAATTCAAGATTCTAAGCCTAAATAACTGATGCCACGGCCAAATAAGGTGATTACAAACGGGACAACTCAAGATGAGTGCAGGTCTTTGCAAAATTTTTGGGTTTGGAACAGATTATATAAAGAGGGAGGGGTAAGGTTGCGGAGGGGTTTGAAAACGAGGATCATAAATTTAAAATCAAGTTGTTTCTTGACCAGGAGTTCATATTAAACACAGAGGGTAATAAGTGAATGGGATTTTGTGCAAGTTAAGATATGTACTGCAGACTTTTGAGGATGACGCCAAGTTTATGGAGGGTTGAATGTGAGAGGCCAGCCAGTATTTAGTTGGAATAATCAGATATATAATATATATAAGATATAATCAGATAATGAATGAGGGTTTTAGCAGCAAAGGCTGAGAGAGGTGTGAAGCTGGGCATTGTTGCTGTTGGGGAAGTAGCTGGTCTCAGTGAGGAATATGTGGTTGGAAGTTTATCTCAGGGCCGGATCACCAAGGTTGTACTCAGACTGCTTTAATCTCAAATAATTGCCAGGGAGAGGAATAGAATCAGAAACTAAGGAATGGAGTTTGGAGAATGGTTCTGAAAGCTATAACTTTAGTTTTCCGAATGATTAATCAGAACATTTTCTACTCAGCCATCGCTGGATATTAAATGAGTAGAATAATAATTGAGAGATAGCAGAAGGATTGTCCCAACTGATGCTGCAGCTTGATTGGTCTGCTTCTTGACCAATAGGAGTTCAGGCCTTTCAATAAGGCTGACTTCCGAGCTGGAAATCTGTTGGGGGATAAAGAATGTGTACAATAGAATTAAAACTCCAAACTATATTGGATACCTGCCGTCCTACCTAAAAACAACACCACTGAAAATATCTAGGCTCTTGATCCTGTTACTTACAGGAAGGTGGGCCGTGTGTGACTGTGGTTAAAAACATGTTGAGAACCTGAATCCTTAACTAAGGAAAGACATACTGGCATTGGAGGCAGATTAGAGAAGGCTCACTAAGTTGATCCCAGGGATGGAGGGACTGTGTTCTGAGGAAAGGTCAAGTAGTTGCGTCTGTGCTCAGTGGAGTTTAGAAAATGAGAAGTAACCTTATTGAAACATACAAGATTCTTCGGAGATTTGATAGGATAGATGTGGAAAGATCGTTTCCCCTTCTGGGGCAGTCTAGGACCAGAGGGCACAGTCTCAGAATAAGGGTGGCCCATTTAAAACAGAGATGAAGGGAAATCTTTTGCCTCAGAGGATAGTGAGTCGTGGAACTCTTTAGTTTAGAGGGCTCTGGAGGCTGAGCCATGAAGTATATTCAAAGCTGAGTTTGACTGATTTTGAGGTTGTAGACTTGCTCGCCAAGCTGGTGTGTTTGGTTGTAGACATTTCATCACTCTGCTAGGCAACATCTTCAGTGCGCATCCGGTGAAGCGTTGGTGTTTTGTCCCACTTGTTATTTATATCCCTTGGTTTGCTGGGGTGGATGGCATTACTTCCGGTTCTGTTTTTCAATGGTTCGTATATCGGATCATGTTCAATGTGTTTGTTGATGGAGTTCCGGTTGGAATAACAGGTGTCCAGGAATTCCCTGGCATGTCTCTGTTTGGCTTGTGCTATTATGGATGTGTTGTCCCAGTCGAATTCGTGCCCTCCTTTGTCCGTGTGTATTGAGACCGGTGAGAATTGGTCGTGTCTCTTGGTGGCTCGTTGGTATTTGTGTTCCTTGTTGTCAGTTTTCTTCCAGTTTGGCCGATGTAATGTTTTTCACAGTCCTTGCACAGTATTTTGTATATTCTGCTAATTTTATTGGTTATGGGTATGAGGCCCCTTACATTCATCAGTAGCTGTTGCAGGGTAGTTGTTTGTTTGTGGTCTACCCTGATACATAGGTGTCTGAGCAGTCTTGTGGTCATCCCTGATATGTCTCTGATGTACCATAGGGTGACTAGTGTGTCTGGTCGTGCTGTGTCTTCTTGTTGTGGTCTGTCACAGAGATAATGGTGGATTGTGCTTTTTGGATAGTCATTCCTTTTAAAACTCTGTATAAGTGCTCCTGTTCTGTTTTGCACAATTCCGGATTGCTGCAGCGTGTTGTAGCCCATTTGAATAATGTTCTGATGTAGCTCTGTTTATGGGTGTTAGGGTGGTTGCTGGAGTAATTAAGTATCTGGTCCGTATGTGTGGTCTTTCTGTATACACTAGTCTGGAGTTCCCCGTTGTTCTGAAGTTCTACCACTGTGTCTAGGAAGGGTAGTCAGTTATTGTTCTCTTCTCCTTTTGTGAACTTTATCCTGGTGAGGATGTTGTTTACATGTCGGTGGGTTTCTTCTAGCTTTGTGCACTTGATAATCACGAAGGTGTCATCTACATAGCGGACCCAGAATTTGGGTTGAATAGTGGGGAATGCTGTTCGTTCTAACCTTTGCATTACTGCTTCTGCAATCAATCCTGATATTGGGGATTTGTCTGAATATATGATCATTGAAGGTGAAGTGGTTGTGAGGCACAGATCCAGCAGTTTCAGGATGCTGTCCTTGTTGATGTTGTTGGTGTCATGGGGTGCCTGCCTTCCTGATTCGTCCAGCAGTGTGGCAGTTGTCTCTTTGGCTAGTTCGATGTTTATGGATGTAAATAGTGCAGTAAACACCAATTCTCACTGATCTCAATGCACATGGACAAAGAAGGACACGGATACAGAAGGACACAAATTCAATTGGGACAACACATCCATAATAGTACGAGCCAAACAGTGACATGCCAGGGAATTCCTGGAGGCCCGACATTCCAACCGGAACTCCATCAACAAACACATTGAACTGGACCCGATATACAAACCACTGAGAAACAGAACCAGAAGTAATGCCAACCACCCCAGCAAACCAAGGCAAATAAATAACAAATGGGACAGAACACCGATGCTTCACTGGCGGAGCACTGATGATGTTACCTACCAGGGTGATGAAACATCTGCAAACAAACACACCGGCTCGGCGAGCAAGCCTACGCCCTCATCCACAACCCGAACTACAAATCTTCTCAAAACCTTTCGACTGATTTTGGACCAGTGAAGGAATTAAGCATTAGTAGATGTAGAGAGAATGTTTCTTCATGTGGGGCAGTCTAGATTGAGAGGTCATTGTTTTAGGATGAGGGGGAACAGATTTAAAATGGAGATGAGGAGAAATTACTTTTTTCAAAGGGTATTGAATCTCCGGTACTCACTACCCTAGGGTGCAGTGGATGTAGGAAATTGAGTAAGTTCAAGGAGGCGATAGACTGATTTTTTATTCGTAAAAGTTTGAAGGGTTATGGAAAGCGGCAGGAAAGTGGGGCTGAGGTTGACATGAGTTCAGCTACCATTTCTTAAATGACACAGCATGTTTGAGTGGTTGAGTTGCCTACTCCTGCTTTTGGTTGTTATTATGGGGATAAAGCAGGAAAGTGGATTTATGACTTCATTGAATGGCTGAGAGGACTCAATGGACTGAATGGCCTACTTTTGCTCTGATGTCTTATAGATTGGGGAACCCATCCAACACCATTTGTTGGATAAGGATTAAATCACAATTTTGAAGTTGTCAGCAAGAGAACTAGTGAGATGATGAGAAACGTGTTTACTCAGGGAGTTGTTAGGACTTAGAATGAGCTGCCTGGGATAGTTTTGGAGGTGGAGTCTATCGGGGGTTTCAAAGAGAGCTGAATAGAGGGATAGCCATAGAGGGATAGAGTCAGACAGCATGGAAACAAATTCTTTAGTCCAATCAGTCCACGCTGAACAGAATCCCTAACTAAACTAGTCCCACTTGCCTGCTCCTGGCCTATATTCCTCTAAACCTTTCCTATTCATGCATCTATCCAAATATCTTTAAAAATTGTAATTGTACTCACATCCACCACTTCCTCAGGAAGCAAATTCCACATGTGAACCACCCTCTGTGTAAAAAAATTGCCTCTCATGTCTTTTTGAAATCTCTCTCCTCTCACCTTAAAAATGTGCCCCCTAGTCTTGAAACCCTCTATCCTAGGGAAAAGACACCTACCATTAACTCTGTCCATGCCCCTCATTACTTTATAAAATTCTATCAGGTCGGCTTTCAACCTCCTCTGCTCCAGTGGAGAAAGTCCCAGTCTATCCAGCCTTTCCTTATAACTCAAACCTTCTGTACCAGGCAACATCCTGGTAAATCTCTTCTAAACCCTCTCCAGCTTGATAATAACTGGGCAACCAGAACTGGACACAATATTCCAGAAGAGGCCTCATCAATGTCTTATATGTCTCAACATGATATCTAAATTTGAAAATGATGAAGTTAGAGGACTTTGGAGATAGGGCTGGAGAATGGGACTAGCTGGGTAGCTCTTTCAGAAGTTGATGGGTCAAGTGACCTCCTTCTATTCTGTAAAATTCTATACATTTATGATTCTATAAGTCTTAATATGCTGATGAGTAGTATATGTCATCAGTGATAACAAGGTGTAGAGCTGGATGAACACAGCAGGCCAAGCAGCAT
>JAHRHZ010000054.1:1907420-1937077 GCA_024137785.1 Ginglymostoma cirratum
TCCTGCTCCTATGATGCTGCTTGGCCTGCTGTGTTCATCCAGCTCTATACGTTGCTATCTCAGACTCTCCAGCATCTGCTGTTCCTACTATCTATGTCATTAGTGATACCTGTTAGCGTGAGGGGTAATTGGAACTAGGGCTGAGTCAACGAGATAACAAGCATGGGGCTGGATGAACACAGCAGGTCAAGCAGCATCATAGGAGCAGGAAAACTTGACGTTTCGGGCCTAGACCCTTCATCAGAAATGGGGGAGGGGAAGAGGGTTCTGAAATAAATAGGGAGAGGGGGGAGGCGGATAGGGGATGGATAGAGGAGAGGATCAGTAGTGTTCTAAGAATGCTTTGTCCCACTCACTAATGTGCATTGTATAAATAGTTAATATAAGGTGTTATTCATCAGTATGAAGACAGTCTTGCCTTTTCTGCAACCTCAGCATGATCTCACTACATCAGTTACCTTCAAAATCAGGGTTCAAATTGCAGTGGAGGAGCTCAATTTAATTACGTTAATAAGAATTCTGCCTCTCCATGCCAGGACCATGCCCACCCCAACATCCATTGCTTTTGGTGTTGTGATTTCATTATTTTTAGCCATGCCTAATCCTTGACCTCCCAGTAATCGGTTGTTAATATTGAGGCTATAGTTGCCTCAGAAAGAAGAAGTTTCAGCTGGCCTCTCTTTCTTCACAGCAATTTGGTGAAAAGGAACAGGCAATGCCCATGACGTTGGCAGGGAGAGAACTTCATTTGTTTCTGTTAAGATGCAGTTTTAAAGAATGTCAGCACAGCTGGATAGATTTTCATTCTGTCTCACTGATCAGCCCTGAAGCTAATAAACCCCAACAGGGACATGATTGCTTCAGAGAGAAAAAAAGTCACGGTTGGCATTTCGCTGCTCGACAGAAATTGTTTGTAAAGAAGTGGTCAGTGCCTAAAGTCCTCATCTGTCTTAGAATCAGTCCAAATCTTGTCAAGGTAGCAGGAAATCTGGATCAAACACAAACATTCAACAACAGAACTACTGAGTCCTTATCCCTTGGCACAGCAACAAGACTAATTTGAGCAGGGACACTGTGTCATGCCAATTACTGCCTCACTATCACAGTTAGATTGGCAATCTAGGTCTAACAGGGAGGACTTCAGCATTTTCGGGTGGGGACCACTTTTCAGTAATTCCCATAATTGAGAAGTCAGAACTTGTTAAAAAAATGTTTTCCTTTCTCTGATGTGAATTGGTGTTGGCCTGTTTCCCTGGGTATGGCAAAAGACCGGAACAAAAAAAATAAATCAAGAATATATCTTAAGAAAGGAAGGCATTAGATTGCAATCAATTTTGACAATGCCATCGAAGTGGACTTTTTCCTCCCGTGCGAGGTGACTTTTCTGATAATCCAGTCTTTCAAATTCCCAGCTCCCAGATAATACTACCTTTTACCTGGGTTCTTATTTTGTTGCTCTCTTGTGTAATTTAGGGAGACGACCCATCAATTACTACCAGCATCTGAGCTTCGAGTTGCAAGAATAGTGTTAGGGTTGCTTTGAAGTCAAATTGACCCTCAGTCTTAAAGCTTCAATTGACCCAGCACTGGCAAACCTTTTAGGGAGTTACTTTCAGAATTCCACTACCCTTTGAATAAAAGTACTTCCTGATTTCACTTGTAAATGGCCCATCTCCAATTTTGAGTTTATGCTATATTGTTCTCATTCCTCCACCAGAGTAAATATTTTGTCTGTATCTACCACAGTAAATCCTATGTTCATTTTAAAAAGATTGAACAGATCACCCTTCTAAACTCAAGGGGCTACAAGTTAAAATTGATGTGACTTCCTAATTTAATCCTTTAATCTGTGGTATTATTCTGTACCAGCTCCAAGATCAATGTAGAGCTTGATATGATTGCTAGACTTTATAAGACGGTTATGTTTTAAGATGTCTCTTTTAATTTAAGGTAAAACAGAATGCTCTGGTTTGGAGAATGTTGTGCTAAATTCTTCCCTGCAAACAAAGGCCCACATGATTAGGTTACCAGGGTTACAGGGGCCCAGGTAAAATCCTGTTCAAAGTCAAATGTGGCATTAACACCTGGACATAACAGAAGCAGCAGCTAAATTTGCTCTGAGCAGACATAAGCAATTGGAGTCAATTAGATTGAGAGCTGGAGTTGAAGGAAACAACCAGAGCTGCTGTGCCAGGCAGGAGCAAAGGACTGGGTTTAGTGTGACTCCAAAGCAGAGGGCTGGTGAGGCTGGACAGTATCTTAGAGGGGTTTGAATGAGGTGGACTTTGATGAGAAACCTGGTAGAAACACATGAGAAGTTCAGTAAATCTATCTTGGTGTTGGGAGTAACTATCCACAATTTCCAACTAAGTTCTGGATGTCAAGATGAGATTTTTCACCAGGCAGCAGTGAGATGCCTATAAACAACCTCATTAACACTGAATCTCCACTTATTAATACGCAACGTCCTGTCCTCGACCTGCCCTGAGGAAACCAGACATCGACAACCCGCAACATCGACGTCTAAGTTGGAATCTGGTGACCCTAGCTCACTGCTTCCTCCTCAGGTATCCTATCTTGGACACCAGCAACAATACATCAGGGTACGCTCCAGGACACCTTTCAACCATGGAAGCTGGCATTTGACACTTGCCATCCTCTCAGGACTCTCATGGCACCTCTCCAATCCATTCAAGGAAACTTCTGCCCTTCAATGTTGCCCTCAGGGTGCAACAGTGATGAGCATTGTAATACTCTTACAACGACACAGCATGCAGAGGCACACACCCAAATCCTTGTTAAGGGCCTTCATATCCCAATGTTTGGAGAATACTGTTCACGTTAGTGTGCTGCAACTGCTGAATGACCACAAGACTGAGGATCTGCTATATTTGTGATATTGCCCATACAGGCTCATTGAACTGTCCCCAGTGGAGCCAGGCACAGAAATTATGGTCATTCCTCCACTAAGGGTTGCTACACAAATGGATGAGGAATACATGCATTTGGAACCCTAGGATCAGCCTCCAGTAGGTGTGGAGCCAACACGTAATGGCATTGCCATGATGTGACAATGATGTGACAAAGATGGAAGGGAGCACAGTCACTCATCTTCCATGGAATATCACACAGAGGGACAAAGGGCAGTGGTACTATACTCTGTCAGAGGTGGCCATCAGAATGCCATGCCATTCTGTCCACAATTCTCTGTACTGTTGGAGCAGAGGATGCCAATTAATCCTTGGAACCTCTGGTCTAGACAACTGGAGGACACATTGAGTCTGTGGAATAGATGATGGGGATCCGTGACAGCCTCAGTATTGTTTTGAATAAGAAAGTGAGGTCATTCTTCACAACATCTGACGCAGCACCTTCAGCATCCTACAACACAGCGGCATCATCTTATTAAAATATAGAATATTCGTAGGGGGCTTGACAGAGTAAATGCTGAGATGACGTTTCCCTTCATAGGAGAGTCTAGGATCGGAAGGCATAGTCACAGAATAAAGGTCCTCCAATTTAAGACTGAGATGAAGATGACTTTTTTTTCTGAGGTGGTTACGGTTCTTTGGAACTCTTTGCCACAGAGATCTGTGGGGGCAGAATCCTTGTGTGTATTTAAAGCTCAGAAAGGTAGATTCTTGATCAGTAGAGGAATCGAGGGTTTGAGGAAAGGGCAGGAAAGTGGACATGAAGATTGTCAGGTCAACCATGATCCTGTTGTAAGTAGTTAAGATCCCAGCACGGATTAATTTGTGTTCTGCTAATTATGGGTTGCCAGTCTGAAGAAGGCCCATTGATTCCTAATTTCTCATCCCTATCAGTTAACTGACTCTTCATCCATGCTAATATGTTATTCCTTACGTTATATGCTGTCATCTTGAGTAGTAACCATGACATGGCAGCTTATCAAACGCCCTTTGGAAAGTCATGTGCATAAATCAACAGGTTCTTGTTTTTGTACGTTACTAGTTACTTCCTCAAAGAACTCCAATAATTTAACACAATGCCCCTTCACAAAATTGTACTTAATCTGTATGATCCCATTAGGATTTAAGAACATCCTGCTATAACCTTGTTAGTAATAGATTGCAGCAAATTTCCTTTGATAAAGTTAGCAAACTAACTGATAGTTTCCAGCTTTCTACTTCCCTTGATTAAAGATTTTAGATTTTAGATTTTGTCACATGTACTCAAGTACAGAAGTCCAGCTGTACAGTGAAAAGTGAATAATGCCACCAGGCACAGCACCATTTTTGATACTAAGGGAGCTAAGGTACAAAAAACATCTTGGGTACAATGTAGTAGGAGAAACAAGAGTTAAAAAGTTAAGCATTATTTCATAGAATAGTAGAAAAATAGAGAAATGAGTAATAGTTTACATTAAAGTCTTTCTTAGATTAAACCAAGAAAATAAAGGAATAAAAGTTGAACAGTCTTCCATGAGTCCACTGCTTGTCTCGCTCTCCGGAGAAACTCAGCTGTCTGTCCTCTGTGCCGCTGCTGCAGATACAGTCGCTATCGCTGAATCTGTTGTCCCTCCGACCTCCCCCAGTGCCCTGGGAACATGCCCAGGCAGGATCCATTTGCACACCAAGCCGAGACACTGCCATGAGCTGGCGAGAGACCAGCCGACATACTGCCAAGAGACCAGGTATTGCACTCCGAATCTAAGGAATTTTGGAAGATTATAACAAGTGCGTCAACGTTACCGCAAATCTTTTTGGACCCTAGGTTGCAGGGCATCGGGACCCGGGGACAGCCTAAATGTCTTATAGCTTTCCGATCAGCTTTTCTCTGGTGATGGTTTTTGCTTTAAGTTCCTCCCGCTCATTCACTTTGTGATTTTTCAAGTATCTTTGTAGAAGACTTAGAAAACCTCCCAGTGAAAATGTACATAAAATAACTCAGATGGACCTCAGTTTAATGCCTCTTCAGAAGGAATATGCCTCTAGCGGTACATCACTATCTCAGTACTGTGCATGATGGTAATTTTATAGTTTTGGTTAGTGCCAAAGTTTCTGGGGTCAGATTTGAAACAACAGATGAATCGACAATGACTGTGATCACTTTCAGACTATCCAGTCTCATTTTTCCATTTTGTAACTTCACCCATCATATCCTCTGTATTTTAGCTCAGATCGAACGCTATCTATGTTATCTCCATATGTCATAAATACTCATTGCCTAATTGATTGGAACTGTCCGATGCTGGCAGTTTATATTGTCCCTCTGCATTGCAATGAAACCTTTTATCTTGATCTATTGCCACAGCTGTCAATGTTAAACAAACCAAAGTTGAGAGATATTCCACTGGGAACCAAATAACCTGAGGCAGCGATTCACCACAAAACATCAACACACCTTAAACCAACAGTTTTGTCTGCTGGGTGCTAGGGGACTATTCATTGACAAAAACACATTCCCTTTCCCGTTCTTCCCTCCTCATTCTCTGGCATTCTCTCTTTCTTGAGCCATTTTGTTCACAAAACTACATTGACACTTGACCTCCATTTCCTTGGCCCTGGGCTTCACAAGTACTTTCTTTTTAAGGGTGCAGCAATGGATCTTGGAATATCCCTGAAATAAATCCATAGAGGCTGTATCCCATCAAGTCACACTTTATTTACACATAAAGTATCCTTGACATTGGGCCAGCTCTCTCAGAGTCAACTCTCAGAATGAACAGAACCTCCAATAGTTCTGTTTATGTCTGTCAGCCAAGGCTCCCTGACTGGACCAGGTTAACAGCCCCAATCAGGGAACCCATATTCTCTGAGGTCCACCTGGCTGACCTCATTACAATCACTATATCCTTCCACCTCTAAGTCCTGGGACAGAGGCTTGTTCTTTGTCTTGTAGCCTTTCCTGGGGAGTTCTTGCACTGGATCCAATCCCTTTGACTCAGCCTGGGATATGGGCAGCATGTACCAGACCGTTACCCAGCTCTTGGTCCTGGAGCATCTCAGTAGAAATTCATCCCCTTCTTCAGGCAGTAAAGGTGAAGGGGGAGAACTCACAGGTTCTGACAGCCTTTCTGGCTGTTCTGTGGAGCCAGGTATGTTTTGCCCCTGTAATAAAAACCGAAAGAACTGCGGGTGCTGTAAATCAGGAACAAAAACAGAAGTTGCTGGAAAAGCTCAGCAGATCTGGCAGCACCAGATGAAGGAAAAAACCAGACTTAATATTTTGGATGCAGTGACCCTTCCTCAGAACTGGAGTTAACTCTGATGTTTTCTTCACAGATGCTGCCAGACCAGCTGAGCTTTTCCAGCAACTTCTGTTTTTGTTCATGTTTTGCTCCTGCCCTGTTTGTGGTACCATTGTTGGTGTATCTGCCAGCAGGAGGCGGTTCAAGGCATCCATATTTGCTACTTGGTCTTCCGGATGGTGTTCCAACTTGTAATTGTACGCAGTTAGAATGAGAGCCCACTGCTGAATTCAACCTGAAGCTAAGGGTGACATGGCCTGGTCCTCTTTGAATAGCCCTAGCAGGATATGTGGTCTGTTACTGTGACAAATTTAGGTCCATAAAGGTATGATTGAAACTTTCTCAAACTAAAGATGACCGTCAATCCTTCCTTCTCTATCTGGGTGTATTCGCATTCTGCACAACCAGTGCCCGGGAAGCATAAACTATTGAGTGTTCCTCCCTGCTGGCCCACCTGTGAGCCAACACCACCCCGATACTATATGGGGAGGCATTGCCTGTTAGCACCAGATCTCGCTTGGGATCACAGCGTGCCAACATCGTAGATGACGATAATTGCTTCTTCACTTCCCTAAAGGCTACAATCTGGCTACGAGACCATTTCCAAGGCTGACCCTTTTTCAATAGCAGATGTAAGGGTGCTAAAGTGGAGGTCAGGTGACATGTGACCTTTCTGTAATAATTCAGCAATCCAAGGAAGGACCTAAGGTCCATTACAGATGTTGGAGCCATGGTATTTTTGATCATCCTTGCTTTATTTTCCAATGGGAGTAACCCAGCCTTGTTGACTTTGTAGCCCAAGTAAGTCACTTGGAATGCCTGGAATTCACATTTTTCCCTTATAAGGTATATGCCCATCTTGAAGAAATGCCTAAGGACAATGTCCAAGTTCTCTGAGAGCTTTTTATTGGTCTTCTCTGTGATTAGCATGTCATAAAGATAAATGGCGATCTGTGGTAGATTTCATAAAATGTTCTCCATTATCCGCTGGAAAATGGCACAGGCTGACGATATGCCAAATAGCAGTCTTGTATATTGGTACAAACCCTCATGGGTATTAATTGTAGCATTCTCCTGGGAATCCTCATCTAAATGCAATTACAGGTACGCATGGCTCAGGTCCAGCTTCAGGATGTACATCACGCTACACACCTCCCCCACCGCCCCACCCCCCTGCCAACTTTGTATATAAGTCCTCTATGCAAGAGATTAGGTATTTATACAGCTGTAAGAAGGTTTACTGTTAGTTTAAAATACTCACAAAGGTGAACTGACCTGTTGGGTTTCACAATGTCTATACCCGGTACTGTCCTTTCTCCAAACTCTACTGTTTTGATGATTCCTTTGCTTTCCAGCCTCCTGATTTCTGCCTCTACTTTTGCACACAAGGCAAATGACACTAGGGAGGCCTTGTAGAGTCATGAGATTGTCTCCTGGCCAACACGCAAGTGGCCTTGGCTCCTTTGATAGTCCCTAGACCTTCCTGAAAAACCTCCAGGTATTTAATTAGGACTTCACTCAGGCAGCCATTTTCTAATTGAAAAGTGTTGAGCCAATCAAAGTGAATCTTTCCTAACAAATTACAGTCTATCAGACTTGGGCCTGAGCCTTTTATTACAATCAGTGGTAACTGAACCAGTTGCTTCTCATAGGAGATAGAATAGAATTTTTAACCTTAATCCTTAAAGTTTCCCTGGGACGGGTCTGAGTCTAGCCAAGGTCTTATGCAACTTCAGGGTCAAGGACAAGAGTGATCTGTTAAAAACTGGTTCTGCAATCTCTGATATAGCCGTGCTGGTATCAACATCCATTAGAACCGGGTGACCATTTAACCAGGCGTTTATTTTGAGTGGTTCTGATTTGGATGATGCTAAGCAATTTAACTTTCTGAGCCAGATGTAGGTGGACTTTCCAGGATGTGTACTCTCCTGGATACTGCCTATGATTTCGCTTACTCAGTTCAGGCCATGTGGGATTCTTTTGCTGTCCTGAATCCACGTACCAGTAAGCAACTACAATGGCTTTCCAGCCCAGATCCTGAAGAAAATGTTAATTGTTTGGCCAAGGCTTGGCTTTATTTTAGGATTTTACTGTGGGCTGTCCTAGAGTTCCTTTGTCCACAATATGTCCTGAGCGAGGCTGTGCAATTACCTTCACTCAAATGGTGTCTTCCAAGCTCAGTCGGCCTAGTGAGGGTGTCCACTTCCATCAGTATACCCTGTAACTCATTTGCTCCACTTGCTGCATTTTCTTACGACAAAGCCAGTTGTGGTGGCTGTTTGAAGTCCAGTTGGACTTCAGCTAGTAGCTGCTTTTGCATGGTTACATCATTAATCCCACGTACCAAATGGTCTCTCAGCATCTCATTAAGGGTTAAACCAAAGTCACATGCCTTTGCCAGTCGTCTTAACCTTGTCAAATATCCCAACATGGATTCCCCTGGTTCTCGAACTGCCAATTAAAACCAATAGTATCTCAGAATTAGAGGAGGCTTGGAGTCATAATATTCCTTAACTAAATCCGTCAACGCTTAAAAGGTTTTAGTATCTGGTGCCTCAGGAAATTTTAGGCTCTTAATAACCGAAAAAGCTGTGGGTCCACACGCTGTCAGGACAATTGCTCATTGTTTCTCATCTGCCCCAATGTCATTTGCCTGGAAAATATAACACGTTCTTTCCACATACTTGGCACGGTCTTCGATGGTAGAATCAAATGAGCAGGATTCTCAAATTACACCACGATGCCAGAATTGCTTGACCCCAACTCAAACACGAATATTGGGATGAATTTCTTCAGGAGCATATGTTTACTCTCTTGTTGCCACTAAAATGACCCCACAGAGGCCGGTTTTCTATCACTAAGCCAACCTTCTATTTACACATGTATAGTGCTTGGCACAGGTCCAGCATCCTCAGACTGAACAGAATGTCTGACACTCTTGTTTGGTTTTGTTCTCAGAGCCAGTCTCTACAGTGAGGAGAGTCTCTGAGACACTTGTTTATATCTGTCAGCCAGGGCTCCCTGACTGGACCAGGTTAGCAGCCCCAATCAGGGAACTTATATTCTATGAGGTCCACCTGGGTGACCTCGTTATAATCACTACAATCCCCTAATAAAAGGTTGGAACCAACAGGAACATTGCTGAAATTGAACAAAGACTTCAGTAATAAGAGATAAAAGGTACTGCAGATGCTGGAGAATCCGAGATAACAAGCATGGGGCTGGATGAACACAGCAGGTCAAGCAGCATCATAGGAGCAGGAAAACTTGACGTTTCGGGCCTAAACCCTTCATCAGAAATAGAGGAGAGGATAGGTGGAGAGGAGGCAGACAAGTCGAAGAGGCGGGGATGGAGCCAGTAAAGGTGAGTGTAGGTAGGGGGGGTAGGGAGGAGATAGGTCAGTCCAGGGTGAACAGACAGGTCAAGGGGGCGGGATGATGTTAGTAGATAGGAGATGGGGGTGTGGCTTGGGGTGAGAGGAAAAACAGGTTAGGGAGGTGGAGATGAGCTGGGCTGGTTTTGGGATGCGGTTGGGGGAGGGGAGATTTTGAAGCTTGAAGATTATCCTCTTCCTCTGTTGTTTCTTTATTTCCTTTATGTTTTATGCATATGGTCTCTTCACACTTTGTCTTAGCATTTTCTTATTCTTTTGTCCTGCCAGTATCCGGGTATCAATAAAGTTCCGACATGTCGCCTCATAAATTCTATTTGAAACCAGGAAGCCTGTACATTCCCTTTACTGATACCAGCTTGCATTTCCAGAATGTTTACTATTTCCTTTCAGGCATTGCAGCTCGAGTTATACATTAGCTTGTCCCGCAGAGTGGTAATTCTCTGCACTAATGCTGATCTCTATGACCTGCTAGTACTCAGGACTCCAGTCGGATTAGAACCACAGCATATTCTTGCTTTGGGTGTAATGGCATAATTGCACACTTTGGAAGGCAGGCTTTTTTCTTGATAACAAGCATGGGGCTGGATGAACACAGCAGGTCAAGCAGCATCATAGGAGCAGGAAAACTTGACGTTTCGGGCCTAAACCCTTCATCAGAAATGGGGGAGGGGAAGAGGGTTCTGAAATAAATAGGGAGAGAGGGGGAGGCGGATAGAGAATGGATAGAGGAGAGGATAGGTGGAGAGGAGGCAGACAAGTCGAAGAGGCGGGGATGGAACCAGTAAAGGTGAGTGTAGGTAGGGGGGTAGGGAGGAGATATGTCAGTCCAGGGAGGACGGACAGGTCAAGGGGGCGGGATGATGTTAGTAGATAGGAGATGGGGGTGTGGCTTGAGGTGAGAGGAAAAACAGGTTAGGGAGGTGGAGATGAGCTGGGCTGGTTTTGGGATGCGGTTGGGGGAGGGGAGATTTTGAAACTTGTGAAATCCACATTGATGCCATTGGGCTGCAGGGTTCCCAGGCTGAATATGATTTGCTGTTCCTGCAGCCTTCGGGTGCTGCCCAGTAATGCACTGGTCATCGATTTCCAGCTAAAAACTAGTTTAGCATCAAGGCTGAGTGCTTTCTTGACAAATTCTATTACCTGCCATTTTTAAAATCCTTTAACTATCCAAATTAGCTGCTGTGTGAGCTCACACCGGGAAACAGCATCAAGGTTAAAGCCAGGCCAGGTTGAGTTCATTGAGGCGTCCGTCAGTCCTTGCATTTTCAGAAGAGAAAAAATATTCTTCAATTGTTTTCAGTTAAAATGAAAGGTCGTCAATGTGCAGTATTAGGTGTCATTTTTAACAGCGTGGGTAAGTAAAATTTAAATGAACCTTGAACCAAATTTATTGCAATTTTAATGGAGATCATCTGATGGATGGATAGCTAACTCCCAAGGCAAAACTGAGCAACTTGCTCATTTAAATATTTTAATGAAACTGAAAGTTTTGTTTTCTTTAGGTGTCCTAGCTTTTCCACATGGCTAGATATCCTGGGCTTATGAGAATCTGGCAGCTAAATGGAGGCAAAGACTGCAAACTGTCATAGAGTCATACAGCATGGAAACAGACCCTTCATTCAAACTCATCAGTTCTGACCACATCCCCAAACTAAACCAGCCCCATTAGTTTGTGTTTGGCCCATATCTCTCTAAACCTTTCCCGCTCATGTACCTGCCAAATGTCTCTTAAATGTAGTAACTATACCTGCATCCACCAGTTCCTCTGGCAGTTCATTCCACACATGAACCACCCTCTGTATGAAAAAGCTCCCCTTAGGTCCCTTTTAAATCTTTCTTCTGTCAGCTTAAAAATATGGTTTCTAGTTTTGAACTCCCCCATCCTAGGGTAGACCTTTGCCATTCACCTTATCTATGCCCCTCATGATTTTATAAACCTCTATAAGGTCACCCCTCAACCTCCTACGCTCCGGTGAAAAAAGTTCCAGCTGATCCAGCTTCTCCTTATAACTCAAACCCTCCTAGTCCTGGCAAAGTTTTTCTTCATCCTTTCCAATTTAATAATATCCTTTCTTCTGAAGAAAAGTCACCCTCATTTTTAACATCTGGGCCCTTAACCCTGTTCCTAAGTCTACATGTATTTGCTGAGTAGCCCCAGCATTTTCTCTTTTTATTTCAGACCTCCAGCAACTATGGTGCTTGCTGTCTACTATCCACATCTATTACCATAGGTGCCAACATCAGACTAAACCTTAATTGAGAGATTTTCCACTGGGAACCAAATAAACTCAGGCAGCGATTCACAACAAAACACGAACATGCCTTAAACCAACAAATCTGTCTGCAAGGTATCAGAGGATTGGTCATTGACAGTGATGCACTCTGTTCTGCTTTCTATCCCCTTTTATTTCCCTCTGTTCTCTCTTCCTCTCATTTTTATATCCACTTACCCTCACACATTGTCCTAGGATTTACAGTTGCTTGATTTCTCTGGGTGCAGCTATGGATCTCAACAACCAGTATCCAGGAACAGGACCAGTTCCAAATACCATTGTACACTAGTCTTGCACTGGTGCAGTTCCATTGGTTTTTTCTTCTGGGTCAGGAGATCATCTATGAAACGTATTGAACCAGTGGGACCAATATTGCAAGGAATGAGTATGTTCGTTGCTTCCTTTATTGTTTGTTTATTCCCCCTGCTTTGCTTGTACATGGGCTCTTTTTAGCATTCATCCCAGTGTTTACACATTCTGTCAGAGTCTACAGTAAAGATTCTTTCTACATCGGTAAATGTGAGGTTGTGCAAAGGGATGGAAGAGCTGGATGTCACTTAAATGGAGAAATATTTCAGAAACCTATAAAAGAAAGGGATTTGGGAGTCCTCATCCATGAATCATAAAAAGCTAGCATCCAAGTTCTGTGGGGAATAGGGAAGACAAATGGAATATTGACCTTCTTCAAAGAAGTGGAGTAACAGGAAAGTTTTGCTAAAACTGTACAAGGCACTAGTCAGACCACAGCTGGAATACTGTGAAGAGTTTTAGGCCCCCTTGTCGAAGGAAAGATATTCTGGCACTGGAAACAGCCCAGGGAAGGTTTATTAGGCTGATACTAGGTAAGGAGGGACCGTCTTCTGAGGAGATGTTGAGTAGGTTGGGTCTGCACTTATTAGAATATAGAAGAATGAAAGGCTACCTTATTGAAACATACACAATTCTTAGAGGACTTTACAGGGTTGATACAGAAAAAAACAAAACCAGAAATTGCTGGAGAAACTCAGCAAGTTTGGCAGCATTGGTGCACAGAAAAACACAATTGTGCTTTCTCTTCATAGTTGCTGCCACACCTGCTGAATTTCTCCAGCAATTTCTGATTTCATTTGTTTCGGATTCTCCAGCATCTGCTGTCCTTTGTTGTATTTTAGATGCAGAAAAGTTATTTTCCCCCAATGGGAAAGTCTAGGATCAGAGGGCATAATCTCAGGATAAAGGGCCACACATTTAAGACAGAAATGAGGAGAAATTTCTTCTCTCAGTGGGTTGTGAATCTATAGAATTCTTTACAGCAGAGCACAGTTGAGGCTTGGTCATTAAGTATGTTCAAAGCTGCGATGGACAGATTTAATCAGTAAAGAAATCGAGAGTTTTGAGGATAAGGCAGAAAAGTGGAGTTGAGGATTATCAGATTAGCCACGATCTCATTTAATGGCAAAGAAGACTTTAAGGGTTGAATGGCCTACCTCTTCTCCTATGCGTTATGGTCTATTACTTCATTATTTCTATTGGTCAGTTTTCAGGTTCTTTTATCTTGTAGGTGGGAGGATAGATTATTGATGACCATCCCTCCTAGGAACTTGACGTTCTCGACCATCTCCACCTCAGCACTATTGATGCAGACAGGGGTGTGCCCTCCACCTTGTTTTCTGAGGTCAATGGCCAGGTCCTTTATTTTGCTGATGTTGAGTGGGAGATGGCTATCTTTATACCACACCACCAAGCATTCTATCTCTTTCCTGTATTCTGTCTCCTCTTTGTTGAGATCTGGCCAACAAGGTAGTGTCATCAGCGAACTTGTAGATGGATTTGGGACAGAGTTTGGCAATACAGTTACGAGTGGATGGGTGTATAGTAAGGGGCTGAGTACACAGCCTTGCGGGGTGCTGGTGTTGACGATTATTGTGGAGGAGGTGTTGTTGCCTATTCTCATTGATTGTGGTCTGTTGGGCCAGAAATCAAGGATCTAGCTGCAGAGGGTAGAGCAGAGATCTAGGTCTTGGAGTCTAGAGATTAGTTTGATTGTGTTATAGTGTTGAAGGCAGAGCTGTAGTCAATAAACAGGAGTCTGATGTGTGTATCCTTGTTTTCCAGGTGTTCCAGGGATGAGTCTAGGGCCAGGGAGATGGCACCTGCCATGGACCTGTTGTGACGGTAAGTGAATTTGAAGAGATCAAGGCAGGCTGGGAGACTAGAGCTGATGTGAGCCATCATTAACCCCTTGAAGCACTTCATGATTATGGAGGTCAGAGCCGCTAGGCGGTAATCATTAAGGCAAGTTGCATGTGTTTTCTTTGGCACTAGGATGATGGTGGTCTTCTTGAAGCAGGTGGGGACTTCAAATTGTTGGAAGGACAGATGTCAGCAAATAGTCCCACCAACTGGTATGTGCAGGATTTGAATGTACGGCCAGGGACTCCATTTAGGCCAATTGCTTTCCGTGGGTTCACTCTCAAAGAGGCCGATCTGACGTCTGCAGCAGTGATGGAGGGAACAGGTGTGTCCGAGGCTGCCAGGGCAAGTGACACCATTTCACTGACCTTCTTTTCGAAACAAGCGTAAAACGTGTTAAGCACATCAGAGAGGGATTTATTTTTGTCTGCTATTCTGTTCTGCTTTGCTTTGTAGCCTATTATAGAACAGAACAGAATATCCTTCATAGTCACGTGCACTGAAGTACAGAAGTACAGGAGTACGGTGAAAAGTTTATAATGTTGCCCCTTATGGTGCCATCTTAAGTACAAGTACCTTGGTACAAATCTTAAAGACAAAAAAGGAGTAAAAAGAAAAGTAGTGGCATTACTTTACAGTGTTTAAAGAGTAAGTTAGAAATAAGACATTGTTAAAGGATTGACAAAGTATTTCAACTAACCATTATATTGTAGCAGCTCAGTGCAGGGCCTTCCACACGTGGTCTGATCGCCTGTGCCAGACCCCAGTACAACAACTGTCTCAACTCTGCTCCAAACCTCCAAACCCCTCCATACTGGCTCTCAGCTGCTCCAAGGTAAGTTCCAGGATTACTTCCGTTATATAATGTCGGCCTTGCTACAAACGGCTTGGAGGGAAAGCTTCAAGAACGAAGTGGTTGTTGGTTTGGAAAGTGTTGTTTAAGGATCTTTGATGAATTTCTGCGGTGCATCTTCTTGACAGCACACACTACTACTACTGAGTGTTTGTGGTGGAGGGGGGTGAATGTTTGTGGTTGTGATTTCAATCAAGAGGCTTGCTTCATCATGGATGGTATCAACTTCTTGAGTGTTGTTGGGGCTGCACTCATCCAGGCAAGTGGGGAATATTCCATCAAACTCCTGAGTTGTGCCTTGGAGATGATGGACAGGCTTTGGAGAGTTAGGAGGTGAGTTACTCCCTCCAGTATCCTAGCCTCTGACCTGCTCTTGTAACCACTTTATTTTATGGCTAGAGATAATAGGAACTGCTGATGCTGGAGAATCCAAGATAACAAGGTGTAGAGCTGGATGGGTCTAGGCCCGAAACGTCAAGCTTTCCTGCTCCTATGATGCTGCTTGGCCTGCTGTGTTCATCTAGCTCCACACCTCGTTATCTTGTTTTATGGCTGGTCTAGTTTAGTTTCTGGTCAATGGTAACTCCCAGGATATTTTATAGTAGGAGAGTCACTGATGTAGGACAATTGGAGAAACAAAGCTTAGACTGGGCGACTGCTTCACAGAACACCTAAGCTCTGTCCGCAGAAATGACCCTGAGCTACCTGTTGCCTGCCACTTCAACACACCACGCTGTTCCCTGGCCAATATCGCTGTCTCTGGCTTGCTGCAGTGCTCCAACAAAGCCTTCTTATGGCGACACCTTAGGTACAAGTACCTTGGAGACAGCAGAGGAATAGAAGTAGTTGCTTAATTA
The DNA here is from genome assembly GCA_024137785.1 of Ginglymostoma cirratum. Taxonomy (NCBI): domain Eukaryota; kingdom Metazoa; phylum Chordata; class Chondrichthyes; order Orectolobiformes; family Ginglymostomatidae; genus Ginglymostoma; species Ginglymostoma cirratum. Next base: position 1,923,185 of record JAHRHZ010000054.1, read on the forward strand.
CTGAGTTGAAAATAAGTTAAAAATAGGAAAATATTAAAAGATTAACATGACAGCATTCTCAGTAAGGATTGTCCTCTCACACCAATCTCTGTCCAGGACTCGCTGCCTGCATACTGCTCCGGGGCTGCTCGCCATATGCTGCTGTGGGGCTTCTTCCCCGCTCTGCTCCAGGCTCAAAGCCCATGTGCTGTTCCAGGGCTCACTGCTCGTGGTGTTCTGGGGCTAACGGGGCATGTCTGCAGGCCCCAGAGCACAAGGCCACGCTGCCTGTGCTGGTCCCACCACAGGACTCGGCCCATGCCCCCTCGACAACTCCACTCTCCAGTGAGGGAGGCGGTGACACAAGGAAAACCACAGAGGAGAGGGAAAAAAAAGGGAAGAAAAGGTTAAGGGTCAGCGAGCAGAGGAGCTCCAACCAGAGCATCCTAAACCTGTAGAAAATCAAGTGACAAGTTTTGCTAGTATAATATTTTTAGACTCAGGTTGCTAAACCATATTCAGAGTCAGTTGTGGGAAAGTAAGCATTAACTTCATTCAACGAGCCATTGTACTGTGAGTTCATCTTGCCCTGGGACTGTCAGACAGAGCAAGATCATGTGAGATTGAATCACTTCCTGTCTTATTAGCAAATTATAGAGATAGATCTAAACCCTTTACAGTACAGTAGGTTAAGGACACCCTCTGACACCGGTTCAGGCTCTTGCACATGATCACTGAGCCACTTGAGGTGGTCAGGATCTGGATTTTCTTGTGAGGGGTGAGGAGTCGAATGTCAGGCAGCCCACTCTTGATTCTTCTTGGCCTACGCTTGGCTGTTCTCAGCCTGGAATGAGAGTGCAGCAGGTACTAAGGGAGATGCAAGTGGATAGCACAGCCAGTACAGATGGGCAAGTGCTCTGAGTGAATGAGTAGGCAGCCCCAAAAGCATACAGGATTAGTGGTGTCGGGCGTTGATGTGGGTAAGGGCAAGTGGGAGGATATTGCAGGCAATAGTGAAAGTTGTAGGACATGAGCCTGGGTGGGGGATAGGTACAGATGCAGAGACAGTGAGACTGAATGTGAGGCGTCAGAGAGAAAATGGTGGCACTTATGCTGGTGGAGTAGTGAAGGTCATTGACCTTCCTGCATTGCTGGGCATGCCTCCAGATTGTAGAGACCACGCTGACCCCAGAGGCAGCCTTAGATCAGGTTGGCATGGGCTTGGTCCCCAGACAATAAGGATGTGTCATCTGTATGCCATGCCATCTAGCAGGACCTCCAAGCAACGTTCTCTCCAAGCTGTGTGTGTGCAGCCACTCCAAGGTCCCACACATGGCAATTAGCATCAGCTAGACTATCATGGCATGGATTCTGGTTCTGGAAGTTGTTGCTACACATGAACCTCAGAGGCCTGCACAGATGGAAAGAAAATTAGAGGGAATATTGTCTCCAGGTCCTCGCACACACAATTTTCCTTTCAGTGCCATGCCTTGGGCATTTATCAGGAACCATATAGGGCAGCTCCAGGTTGATAGTATTTGTCCATTTGCACAACAGCCTTTAAAGATTCCAGCAGTGATGAGTTGTTCTGGGCATGGGGAGTGGTAAAATGGGGTCAGAATTGGGTGAGGGGGTGGCATAGGATAGGTTAGATAGTTAATGAGGTGAGTTTGGTTAGATATTGTGGGAGATCTTGCTATATCTTGCTCTGAGGTACTCAAAGATGCTGACACTTAGCCAAAAAAAAGTAAGATTCAGCCGACATCCCCTTGAATGTAAATTAAAACTTTCAAAATGAAGAAACGATTGCTCCTGCTGGAAAAATATTCAGTCATGTTTATTCTAATTTGCTAATGTCAAAGTCTTAACAATTAAAATCTTGCGCAATTGTTTAATGTTTCTTCTTTTAAATGTATTAGTCTCCAAGGCAATAACAAAATTATTTGTACCTCAAGATTGTGGCTTGAGCAGGCAATTTCTCTGCACTAACCCTGATCTTTTTGATTCTCTGAGCATTTATGATTTCACTCATGTTAAATCTAAGTATGCTCTCAAATTGAATGTAATTACCCAACTGCAGCCATAGGAGATTCATTTCTTTAATGCATGTCCAGTGACATGCTGAGCATTCACCTTCAGAAAAAAGATGAGCTAATCTTGGTGGTTGAGTGCTGGAGTTATTTTATTCATTTTTTTGTCATTTTCCATTACTAAATCACTACTCACTGTTAATCAGTTCTGAATCTCTCAGCTAAACTGGCTTCCTCTTGCCAAATGGACATGTATCTGGGGGCAGATTAACAAGGTACAACAACTATGTGTATTAACATAATAATGTTAAAATAATAAAACACGTCAAGACATTTCACAGGAGTGCTATGTAGCAAGATTTGACACCAATTTCTACAAGGCAATAGTTGCTGAAGGTTTGGTCAAAGTGGTTGATTTTACCATAAATCAACAAGGCTTCTCTCCATGAACCCTGGAAAGTTTTCTCATGCAGTTCGCCCTTCTATGCACCAGGCCTCCACTGGCATTACCTCCTCCTGGCAGCAGTAGAAATACTCACCACTGCCAGGATCTTCTGGGATTTCCAACACATTTAAAACACAGTTGTGTACTATCAGTCTGGAGCTATCCTGCACACTTCCTGTATATGAAGGATTGCTCTGTAGGTGGTGATCAGAGACAGATTAGCTCCTTGTTTTGCGAACAGGGATGTAGAGTTCCTGGAGGATGGGGAATTCATAGAATCCCTAAAGTGTGGAAACAGGCCCTTCAGCCCAACAAGCCCACACTGACCCTCAGAGAATCCCACCCTGACCCATCCCCCTATAACCCACCTAATCCACACACCCCTGAACACTATGGGCAATTTAGCATGGCCAATGCACCTAACCTGCACATCTGTGGACTGGGGGAGGAAACCAGAGCACCCGGAGGAAACCCACGCAGACATGGGGAGAACGAGCAAACTCCACACAGGCAGTCGCCCGAGGCTGGAATCAAACCTGGGTTCCTGGCACCGCGAGGCTGCAGTGCTAACCACTGACCCACCGAGCCGCCCCTCATCTGCAGCTGAGACTCATAATCTTTCCTCAGTGCTGGTGAAAAAGATCACGGCATCAGACCCTGCCAGCCTGTTCCAAGTTTGCGATTAAGTTTCTGCTGCATCTACTGTTCAGAGAGACACCCAGCAATTACTCATGGTTAATAATGCTCTGCACTATGTGAAGTTGAGTGCCTTCAAATGCAGGTCAGAATAAGTACTAATGACATGCAAATAGGCCTCTCACAGTTTGCTAGAGAGATTCTTGTCCCGGAATTTGAAACTGAGTTTCAAGATCAAACGTTTATCTCAACGTTGAGAATTTTATTTCTACCAATCTTGCTGTAGTTTCTGAACTAATTTCCTGTTGCCTATGTCGCTCAGTGGCTGGAAGATTCTGCCCAGAGATTTTAAGAAATCTCTTACAGGAAGAAAAAGAGATGGAATGAAAGAGGGGTTTAGAGAAGGAATTCCTGAACTTAGGCAAATGAAATTTAGTTACCAATGGTGGAGGGATAAAAATTAAGAATGCTTGAGAGGCTAGAACTAGGTGAACACTGATATCCCAGATGGTTGAGCTGGAGGACATTACCACCATAGGGTTGGGAGAAGTCATGGAGGGATATGAAAATGAGTAGAATTTTAAAACTTAGACCTTGTTTGATCAGAGGCTAACACAATCCAGTGAGCAGGTAGCTGAACTGGATTTGATGGTAGAAGTTTGAATGACCTCAAAGGGAATGGTAGTTTTTTTTTTACTTTATTCACTCATGGGACTTGAGCATCACTGGCTGGGTCAACATTTATTGCCTGACCTTAGTTGCCTTTTAGAAGGTGGTGGTAAGCTGCCTTTTTAACCTGCTGTATCCACATGCTGTAGGTAGACTCACAATACTATAATGGGAAAATTCCAAGAAACTGAAGGAGCAATAGTATATTTCCAAGCTAGGTTGATGAGTGGCTTGGAGGAGAACATTGTGGAGTTCCGATGTATTTGCCGTCCTTGACCTTCAGGATAGAAGTGATCTTGGGTTTAGAAGGTGCTATCTAAGGAAACTTGACCAATTGATGCAGTGCATCTTTTAGATGGTACACACTGCTGTTACTGAGTGTTAGTGGTAGGAGAAGTGGATGTTTGTGAATGTGGTATCAATCAAGTGGGCTGCTTTGTCCTGAATGGTGTCAAGCTTATTGTTGTTGGAGCTGCACTCATCCAGGTAAATGCACAGTATTCCGTCACATTTCTGACTTGTGCCTTGTAGATGGTGGGTAGGCCTTGGGGGGGTCAGGAGGTGAGTTACTCGTAATAATATTCCTAGTCTCTGATCTGTTCGTGTAGCCATTGTATTTATGTGGCTAGTGCAGTTCAGTTTCTGTTAAAATGGTGACTCCCAGGATGTTGATGGTAATGCTGTTGAAAGTCAAGTTGCTATAGTTAGATTGTCTCTTGTTGGTGATATTCATTGCCTAGCACTTGTGTGGTGCAAATGTTACTTGTCACTTTTCAACCCAAGTCCGCATATTGCCCAGGTCTTGCTGCATTTAAACATGGACTACTTCAATATCCGAGGAGTCATGAATGGTGCTGAACATTGTGTAGTCATCAGTGAACATTCTCATTTCTGACCTTACGATGGAGGGAAGGTCATTGTTGAAGCAGATAGATGGTTGCACCGAGTATATTACCCGGTGAAACTCCAGCAGAGATGTCATGGAACTGTGATGACCCCAACAACTACAACCATCTTTCAGTACAGCCAGCCCATTTCCAACTAATCCTCGTCCCCTCTATCAGTCATCTAGTTTCTCTTCTGCCCTGGTCTAGTATTAACAAACCATTTGCCTGCCTATCCTTTTCTCTCTCTCTGTCTCTCTCTCTCACTCTCTCTGGACTCCCTCGCCACCTATCCACCCACCACTTTCCTACCACCAGATACCCACCATCAGCCACTGTCATTGGCTTTCCTAACTGCTTCTAGTTCTGAAGAAGGCTCTCTGGACTCAAAATGTTAATTTTGTTTTCTCTCTGAAGATGCTGCTAGACTTGCTGAGTTTCTCCAGCAATTTTTGTATTTGCTCGAGCCACAACCACCTTCCTTTGTGGCAGGTATGATTCCAACCAGTAGAGTGTTTTGCCCGATTCAAATTTGCTCCAGTTTTGCTGCGGAAAGAATGTTTTATTTAAAAGTTTAGTAAGATGTGTAAATATGATTAGTACCTGAAAAGGCTTAACTGATATCACAATAAGTTCCACACACCTGGATATAAAGGTCTGTTCTCTGCAAGAATTAACCAGAGCTCTGTGTGTCTTATGTGTTCTCAAGAGAGCATATAGTACTTCAATCATTATTCATAGTCTTGACACTGTGTAGCTAAGGCAGAAATGGCTCAGGTACTCTAATTGGTGTTGGAACCAATTCGACTGAATGTAATCCTCTTTAAAACTACCTACCCAACTGTTGGTAATCTTTTCAGGCGGTATTTTATTCTGGCCTGTTTCAAATGCTTCCATTGATGGAAACTAGTAAGAATCTGCTCAGTACAACAGTATTGCAGGGCAAAATATGTCCTTTTAAAAAAATAATTGCTGCTGTTCTCTCAGGAGGTAACATTTCCAAAGACACGGTGGGGACCAAAAATCACATCTGCTGTGGGGACTAACAGGGCTTTGTATAGTTGCAGCATTACATCTGCTTCTCAACTGAATTCCAACTTCATGTCAAAGATATCTCCATTGAGATACTTGCTTGAAAAAGAAGTTCTTTGTGTGTAGTAAGATGACTGCCAATATATCTTTGATTCTTTCAAGCAGGTTTGTCAGCAAAATTTTCCCTATTGCGATGCTTTGGCCTCAATAAAAATATGATTCTTCAAATGGATGCATCATGAACAGGCCGAGGTACTTGTCTTTTGCAAGACAATAAAACTTATTGTTTTTGGTTTGATCACCCTGTCATCTGTGCAATCAAGGTAATGTTCATGATCATAAAAGTCTCTGATCACCTGATAATGTTAACATAATTGGCAAAGTTAATCATACAGTGCTTAGGAAAGATATTCCTGGGAGAACATCCAGTGACGTTATATGGGTAGAACTGAGAAAAATGAAAGGGATTGTATTGGGATTGTACTGTAGACTTCCCTAGTAGTCAGCAGAAAATTGAAAAGCAAATATGTAAGGAGATCTCTGATATCCATTAGAATAATAGGGTTGTAATGGTAGGGGATTTTAACTTTCCAAACATAGATTGGGACTGCCAATAGTGCTCAGGGCTTGGATGGGAAAGAGTTTGTCAAGTGTGTACAAGAACATTTTCTTATTCAGTATGTGGATGTACCTTCTACAAAACCAGCAAAACTTGACCTTCTGTTGGAAATAAGGCAGGCCAGGTGACTGGGGTGTCAGTGGAGGAGCATTTTGGGATCAGTGATCACAAATCTATTAGTTTTAAAAGAGTTACGCGATAGCATAGACCTGATCCAAAAGTGACAGTGCTAAATTTGAGTAAGGCCAATTTTGTCGGTATTGGGCAAGAACTTTCAAAAGTTATTCGGGAGAGGTTATTCACAGGTAAAGGTATAGGTGGAAAGTGAGAGGCCTTTAAGAAATGAGATAATGAGAGTTCAGAGACAGCATGTTGCTGTTAGTGCAAAGGGCAAAGCTGTTAGCTATAACGAATTTTCGATGACTGGAGAAATTGAGGCTTTGGTCAAGAAAAAGAAGGAGGCATATGTCAGGTATAGAGTGCAGGGATCGAGTAACTCCCTGAAGGAGTATAAGGGACGTAGGAGTATACTAAAGAGAGAAATCAGGAGGGAAAAAAGGGGACATTATATAGTTTTGGCAAATAGGGTTAGGAGAATCCAAAGAGATTCTATAAGTACATTATGGGAAAAAGAGTATTTAGGGAGAAAATAATGTCCCTTAAAGATGAACGTGGCCGTCAATGTGTAGGAGATGGATGAGATACTGAATGAGTATTTCATCTCAGTATTTACTGTGAAGAAGGACTTGAAAGCTAGAGAACTTGGGGAATTAAATCGTGATATCTTGTGGAGTGTCCAGATTATAGAAGAGGGGGTGCAAAACATCTTAAAATGAATAAAAATGGATAAATTCCTGGGATCTGATCAGATAAATTCTAGAATTTTGTGGGAAGCTAGGGAATATTTACTAGGCCCCTTGCTGAAATATTTGTGTAGCCACATGTGAGATGTCAGAAGACTGGAGGTTGGCTAATGAGGCCATTATTTAAGAAAGGTGGTAAGGAAAAGCCAGGGAACCATAGACCAGTGAGCTTGACATCAGTGGTGGGTAAGTTGTTGGAGGGGATTCTGAGGGAAAGGATTTACATGCATTTGGAAAGGCAAGGACTGATTTAGGGATGGTCAACATGGCTTTGTGCGTGGGAAATCCTGTCTCACTAACTTGATTGAGTTTTTTGAAGAAGTGACAAAGAAGATGGATGAAGGCAGAGTGTAAACGTTGTCTACATGGACGTAAGCAAGGCATTCAACAATGTTCTGCATGGTAGACTGATTAGCAAGGTTAGATCACTTGGAATCCAAGGGGAGTTAGCCAATTAGATACAAAATTGTCTTGAAGGTAGAACACAGAGGGTAGTGGTGGAAGGGAGTTTCTTGGCCTGTAACCAGTGGTGTGCCGCAAGGATCAATGCTAGGTCCACTGCTTCTTGTCACTTATATAAATGATTTGGATGTGAATATAGGAGGTATGGTTAGTAAGTTTGCAGATGACAACAAAATTGGTGGTGCAGTGGACAAACAAAGTTAGCTCAGAAAGCAATGATCAGATGGGCCAATTGGCTGAGGAGTGGTAGATGGGGTTTAATTTAGATAAATATGAGGTGTTGCATTTTGGTAAGGCAAATCAGGGCAGGACTTAGACAGTTAATGCTAGCTCCCTAGGGAGTGTTGCTGAACAAAGAGACCTGGGGTGCAGGTGCACAGTTCCATGAAAGTGGAGTTGCAGGTAGACAGGGTGGTAAAGAAGGGTGGTTTGGCATGTTTGCCTTCATTGGTTAGTGCACTGAGTGGAGAAGTCGGAATGTCATGTTGCAGTTGTACAGTACATTAGTTAGGCCGCTTTTAGAATACTGCATTCATTTCTGATCTCCTTGCTACAGGGGAGGATGTTGTTGAACTGGAAAGTGTTCAGAAAAACATTTACGAGGATGTTGCTAGGATGTGAGGATTTGAGCTACAGGGAGAGGCTAAATAGGCTGGAGCTTTTTTTCCCTAGAGCGTTGGAGGATGAGGATGAGGATGAGGAGTGACCTTACAAAAGTTTATAGAACTATGAGGGGCATGGATAGGGTGAATAGTTAAGGTCTTTTTCCCAGGGTAGGGCAGTCCAAAGCTAGAGGGCATAGGTTTAAGGTGAGAGAGGAAAGATTTAAAAGGGACCTGAGGGGCAACATTTTCATGCAGACGGTGGTACGTGTTTGGAATGAGCTGCCAGAGGAGGGTGTGGCATGGTGGCTCAGTGGTTAGCACTGTTGCCTCACAGTGCCAGGGATCCGGTTTGATTCCAATGCCAGGTGATTGTCTGTGTGGAGTTTGCACATTCTCCCCATGTCTGTGTGGGTTTCCTCCCACAGTCCAAAGATATGCAGGGTAGGTGGATTGGCCATGCTAAATTGCCCATAGTATCCAGGGATGCGTGGGTTAGACTGGGAAATGCAGGGGTAGGGGCATGGTTCTGGGTGGGATGCTCATCGGAGGGCACGGTGTGGACTTGGGCCAAATGGCCTGTTTCCACACCATAGGGACTCTATGACTCGACGGTGGAGACTCGTACAATTCCAATATTTAAAAGGCAACTGGATGGGTATATGAATAGGAAGGTTTAGAGGGATATGTGCAAAATGCTGGCAAATGGGTCTAGATCAGTTTAGGATATCTGGTCAGCATGGGTGAGTTGGACTGAAGGGTCTGTTCCTATCATATAACTCTATGACTTTAGGCAGAAAACTTGCTTATCTATGATTCAACTGTGTCAAGTCTTGGATCAATGGATCTCATTTAAACTTTATGAAATGTGCCTACACTGAAATCTGTATATGCCAGTAGTCCTGCCACTGCTGGACTATCGGTAGGTGCCAGGTCAAAGATTTTGGGAAGCCAAATAAGTTTACATATTGCCATTATAATGTGATTCTGCCACTGCATGGGATTGGTGATCTGTCTATGTTGAGAGATGTAGCTCATAGGAAGCATCATTTGTTGAGGTATATATCCTTCAGGATGAGGAGTTAACAATAGCTCTAGTACCACCTGCAGATTTGAACATGTGCTGACCTGTCTTTCCATTACAAAGTGATGTTAATGGCCATAAAAGCTTCTGATCACCTTATAACGTTGACATCATTTGCAAAGTTAATCATGTAGAAAACTTGTTCTGTCACGAAAATGTGCCTTTTGCTTGGTGACTGTGACATGTTTGCATTTGTACATGTTCTCAACATCTTCCTTGCAGCCAGTGTTGTGGTGCTGTTGGCCGCCTGTGTTTCTGTTGTGGAGTCTGGATTAGCATTTGAAAGCAGATTTCCTGCAAGTATGTATCCAATGTCATTTGGTGCCACCTTCTTCACTGATGTGAAGAAAAACTGGTCAACTTTGGGCAGGTGCAATAAATCACATCTGTTAGAGATCTTGTTAGTTTTGAACGGTCAATGGCTAAACACATTTACATCATTGCTGGCCAGATTGGCACTACAGTAGGTCACTCTATCATTTGTTTGTCAGAAACTTTGTTTTCTGAATGGCTGACCTGAAGAAAATGATAAAAATGTTTTATGAGATCATAAGACCCTATGATATAGGTGTTGAAGGATCTTCCTTGGTCAAGACTCAGGAAGCCAACTCAGAGGTGAGTAAATTGGCCCAAATTGCTCAAACTGAAGCTGAGTATGGGAAGTTCTGGAACCTGACTACACTAGAATTGAAGAAGTGGTGACCTCCTGCAGATGAAGAATGGATGGTGAACCACCCAAATACTGTCTGGAAATATTGGTGATAGCCAATGACGTTCCAATTGCTAGTCGTACAGGGATCCAGAAGAACTAAGCATGAATGAGTTAGCATTTCTCCTGGCCAGGTCTTTACAAGGGTCTGGGGCAGTTTTATCAATGCACTGAACAGTGAGAAAGCCCAAACTATATGGTGCCTGTAACTCCCATATCATATTTGGGGGGCCTATTTAGCACAGTGTTGATAGACTGTGTGGCAGGCCTCCAGAAACACATGGGGACCACCAGTATGTCTTCACTATTATGGATGTGGCTACTCAGATTCCAGAGGCGATTCCGTTGAGACCAGTTCCCCCAAGGTGGCGGCAGCAAAGTGAACCGAGCTCTCTACCTAATGTAGATTACTGGCTGAGATCCAGTCTGAGATAGCAATTTTGCATCCAAGGTTTTTCAGACAATTGTGAATTACTTGGGTCTAACACAGCTAAAGTCCTTAGCCTACGACCCATAGTTAGAAGGGGCTTTCTAATGCTATCACTGGACTATCAAGATAATGGTCAAAGCAGACGAGCGCAATAACAGGCTGAGGATTGGGATTTCTCATGTTTGTCAGCCAATAACCCATCAGGTTTAATAGCTTTGAATTAGTTTATGGACGCAGCATAAAAGGTCTTCTGAAACTGACCAATAAAAAGGGTCTTGGAGCAATGGACAAATCTTCGGTGTTAGATTATATATCTGTGTTCCGGGAGTGGCTCATGACAGCCCGTAAAATGCCACAAATAGGCAAGAACAAAATGAGTAAACAGCAGGCCGAGACCTGAACATGTCAATCAGAGGGATGTTGTTCGCGTTCTTACTTTGACAGCATTAACCACTGAAAGCTCTGTGGTCCATTTAGAGGAGCCAGGAGGATTCGTGAGGTGAATTATTTGATTGATACTGCAGACCACAGGAAAAAGTATACTATGTCACATCAATTTGTTGAAACAATACCACAGCTGCGAAGGAGGATAAACAGACACAGGTCTGCCAGCAGCAAGGAGAGAGGAGAATGAAGGGGAGGGTGAGGATGTTTAGCTAACAGAAAACTTATAGGGAAATTAGGCATCATGCTCTCATGTATGGATACAAAAAAACAAGGAGACCTCACAAGGCTGCTCACAGTATTTAAAGAGGCCTGTAGGGAGAAACCAGGGTGAGCAACCTTGTCCATACATGATGTGATGCAGAGGAGTCCCATCCCATGAAAAATACATCATTAACACCTAGATCCCAACAAAACAACCCAGCTGAAAGCAGACATCCAATACTCGCTGGAAACCATCTAATCAAATGTAGTCAAAGTTGAAGTTCAACAGTCATACTAATGTTTCAGAGATAGTAGGAACTGCTGATGCTGGAGAATCTGAGATAACAAGGTGTAGAGCTGGGTGAACACAGCAGGCCAAGCAGCATCAGAGGAGCAGGAAGGCTGATGTTTCGGGCCTGGACCCTTGTTTAGAAATGGGGGAGGGGAAGGGGTTACTGAAATAAATAAGGAGAGAGGGGAGGCAGATAGAAGATGGCTTCAGGACGTGGCCGAGCAGTTTCAGGGCTGAAGAGATTACGAGAGAGTTGCAGTAGGAGAGAGATCCACTGAGGTCTTTCTGGAGGGAGGAGGGTAACTTCTTCAAGGTAGGCATCCTTAGAAGAGACTTCACTGTGGGGGTTAAAATTGTTTCAGAGATCTTCGGCCCTGAAGATCGACCACGTCCTGAAGCCATCTTCTATCCGCCTCCCCGTCTCTCCCTATTTATTTCAGAACCCCCTTCCCCTCCCCCATTTCTGAAGAAGGGTCTAGGCCTGATACGTCAGCTTTCCTGCTCCGCTGATGCTGCTTGGCCTGCTGTGTTTATCCAGATCTACACTTGTTAAGTCATACTGATGCTGAAGCTTAATGGTTCAGTCATTTTTTGCATGAACTACTGAAATGTTAAAGCAATAGCGAGGGCAAAATCCTCCTACCCAATTCCTCACATGATGGAAAAGGTTGGAAGTGCCAGTAAAATGGATCTTCTCGAGGATTACGGGCAGGTTTCCTGGACAGCCTAAGCGAAAGAAGTTATTGGTTTTTGTTACATTAAACAGTGCTGAGTGATGCCACATGATTGGGCCACTTTCCAGAGGCTAATTAACCAGGTAGCAGCCATTGTTACTAACTGTGCAATGCACATTGGTGACATGCTGGCACACAGGGACACTTGGAACAGCTGGAAGCCACCAGACTGATACCTGGGATGGTGTGAAATGAAAGTGGATCAGTTAGGGATAACACTGTGTGGAGCTGGAGGATCAGTTAGGACTATTTTTAACTAGAAACCTATGAAATTCTAACAGGCTAGAACACAGTCAATGCAGGAAGGATGTTCCCGATAACCAGAGAATCCAGAACCGGTCACATTCTGAGGTTACACGGTAGGCCATCTAGGCCTGACATGAGGAGAAATTTGACTTGTCTTAGAGTGTAGAAGCAGGCCCTTCGAGCCAACAAGTCCACACCGGCTCTCACAGCATCCCACCCAGACCCATCCCCCATAACCCACACATCCCTGAACATTACAGGCAATTTAGCATGGCTAATCCACCTAGCCTGCACATCTTTGGACAGTGGGAGGAAACCAGAGCACCTGGAGGAAACCCACACAGACAGTCACCCGAGAGTGGAATCGAACCCAGGTCCCTCGTGTTGTGAGACAGCAGTGCTAGCCACTGAGCCACTGTGCCACCCTTTCTGCACCTAGAGAGCAGTCAGCCTATGGGATTCTCTGCCACAGAAAAGAATATGGCCAAATCATTACATATTTTCAAGAGGGTGTTAGGTATGGTGCTTAGGGCTAAAGGGATCAATGGGTATGTGGGAGAAAACAGGAACAGGGTTCAGAGTTGGATGATCAGTTATGATCATATTGAATGGGGAAGCAGGCTGAAAGGGTTGAATTGCCGACTCCTGTCTGTATTTACTATGTAACTCTTTACGAAACATTACAGTCAGCTCATCTTTTGGTGAATCTTGCTCAAGAGTAAACTTTCAAAAACAAACGTAACCTATATAAGGCATATAGAGATAATTGCTGCCAAGAATAGCAAAAAACAAATCTTGAAGGAATCCTTTCCCTCAAGACCAAGAGGAAAAATAATATTTTTGCCCAGTCCACTTGAGCCAACTCCTTCCTCAGGCCTGTATCATTAACTTTGCCCAAAACTAAAACTCTCGCATGTGGCTCTGTCTTCACTCTTTCAATCTGTATTTGAAACTTTAGCATGGTATGGTCATTCCTTTCAAGAGGATCCTTCACTACAAGACCATTTAATATCCTTCCCTGTTATGTAATAACAAAATGAAAGTAGCCAGTTCTCTTGTTGGCTCCATGATATGTTGCTCTAAGAAACAATCCTTCAATGAACCTTTCTTTGTGGCTACCCATGCTAAGTTGATTAATTCAATCAGTATGCTTGTTCAAATCATCCACAATTACCATTGTGCCCTCCTCATAAGCCCTCATTATTTCTTCATTTATACCATGTCCTACTTTGGAAGTATTGTTTGGGAGTCTGTAAATTACTTCCACCAATGTGTTTCTTCTGTTTTTTTCATCTCCGTCTAGACTGATTTGACATTTAGATCTCTAGCGCCAGTGTCATTTCTTAATATAGCCTTGGTATCACCCTTAACCCTAATCCTATTCGTCCATACTTTCAAAATAGTGAGTACCCTTGGACATTTAATTCCCAGTCCTCATCTTCCTGTAAAGTCATCATATTCTTACAGACAATATGGCTGCTCCCTCATTCCCAGTCCTCATCTTCCTGTAAAGTCATCATATTCTTACA
>JAHRHZ010000054.1:1937087-1963168 GCA_024137785.1 Ginglymostoma cirratum
ACAATATGGCTGCTCCCTCATTAAAGACAGATGACTGGTGGTGGCTGAGAGTCACAGTGCCTCAGGTGAGGTGACAGGTTGAGATAGAGAGATCTTCATGGTAACCATTTCCAGTGCAGGAATTGAACCCATACTGATAGCACCCTCTGTGTTGCAAACCAGCTGTCTGGCCAAATGAGCTAACCAACCCCCTAGATCGTGAATATTTATCAGGAAAAGCAATGGTTCCAATCCCGAATCCAGGGAACTCCATTACAAACTTTCCTCCAGCCCAAAAAATATCTACTGTGTATACAAATCACTGAAGGTGGAGACTTGATAAGAGTTGGTAAAAAGGCATGTGCTGATACTTAGCACTAACGGACGTGGAACAAAACTTGTTAAATAGTGTTGAGGTACAGATTAGTATCATCAGATTGAAGGGTGGTCGTGTTTGAATGGCTGAATAGCCTAATCCTGTTGCTATGTTCAAATTACATCACATTAGTGCAGAGAGCTATGGGTGACACATGCCCTATATTCCCATGACTTGCTTTAGGGTACAAGTTGTCACATCAGAGAAATAAAAATATGTTTTTTTCCTAAACAAAATTGCTATTTTTCTATCATGGAAAATACCAAGATCTACCCTGAAAATGCTAAAATTCACTCTGTGTGAGTTGCTAATTTTGAACTAAACACAGATGAGGAAGTGTTAATTAAAACAATTCTTGCACCCTTGCTGTGATCAATGTTGTTTCTGCCAGGAAATCAAGGCTCAGGATCTGTCATTAAGTGCAAGTGTTTGACCCAAATATCCTGCCACCTGGACAAAGTCTGATTTGATTCTAAGGCAGATGTATGTGATGAGGAAGCCGAGCACAGATTGCTTCCTCTAACCTAAAATGCGAGAGCGTGGGGAGATGTTAACAGCAATTCTGCTGCGATTATATCTGAAGAGGCCAACTGGCCTGTGGGACAATGAGTGAGATAGGATGGCAATCTAAAAAGTAGTACTGACATTCTTCAAAGCTCCATCTTAACAAAAAAAGTATAATCCTACTCCTTCAAAGGTATAATAAATAGATTTGGAAGATAGGAGGGGTTTGGGTGGGCAGGATCATCCATTAAGTGAGAGATGTGTTGGCCCTTCAAATATTCCATTGAGGTGAAGAATGGGCTGGCTGCTGTTAGTTACGCCACATACTTCCCATTAATCACCATAGCCCAGGACAAACAAAACACGGACCAGAGGCCCAATAATCCCTCTAGACTTTTTCATCGAACTGGTCAGCCTGTGGTGATACAGCTCTGGAGCAGGTTGGGCTTGAATCCAGGCCTTCTGGTCCAGAGGACAATAATGCCTCAATGCTAGCCCATTAAAGTCTCCCAAATGCGGATGCAGTAGCCTAGTGGCATTATTGCTAGACTGTTAATCCAGAGATCCAGGACAGAGTTTGAATGTCTTGGGGACCCAGGTTTGACATGTGCCATGGCAGATAGTGAGATTTGAATCCGATAAAAATCTGGAATTAAGAGTCTAACGATGACCATGAATCCATTGTCGATTGTCGGAAAAACTTATCTGGTTCACTCATGTCCTTTAGGGAGGGAAACTGCCATCCTTACCTATTTGGGACGACAATGTGACACCAGACTCACAACAATGTGGTTGACTCTTAACTGCCCTCTGGGCAATTAGGGATGGGCAATAACTTATGTCCTAGACAGTGATGCACTCATCCCACAAATGAATAAACAAAAGCAGGAACAGTTCGAGTTAACTAATGTAAATCCCCCTCTTTCCTGTCCCACCAAGCATTTCAGAGAGAGGAAAAACTGAAGAAGTAATTTCAGATGGACCACAAATGATGCCCTTGGATTTGATGAGCTTGTCTGAACCACACTACTCCACAGTGCTTCTGTCACAATATGAATTTACCAGAAAATAACTGTGCACATCAACTTGGCAGCCCAGGTGTTAAAATAGAAATGGCATCCACCAGGAATTAGTTAGAGAGTTTACAAACTCCCTCGATAGTTCTCTGGAATGCTGTTGGTCTGGCACCGTTGTACTCAAGGATGCAGTGTAACCGTGTACAGGACAAATCGTACATTGAAAAAAAACCAACAACTACCCCAGACCTTGTCTCTAATGGTGTCATGCCATGATGAATTTATTCTGCTGTCATAATGAGAGGCTCTGCATTAGGAAAAGGATCAGGGAGAAAGAAACATGCCACAGGTTTTATATTTGATATGTGCCTGCATCAGTAAAATCATAACTTGTCAAGGAAAATAAACGGATTATTGCCAAAGAAGGAAAAAGAATGAGCTTGCATTTATATTCTGGCTCAAATGAGCTAGATTTTAACAGTTCAATCGTGTGTGAACACTTGTCTTGCAGCAAGCATAAAATGATTAAGTTTCACATCTCATTTGAAGGGAAGAAACTTGAAGCAGTAGCTAAAGCTGTTCAAAAAAAACTTTAGAGTGACACAGAACCAGTTCGTAATGCTAAGGGCCAAAAAGCTCTACTTTCTAAAAGAAACCATCAAATTAGAGGCATATTTCTTCTGGCCATTTTGTGGCGTTATGCATTGGGACCCTGCAGAATCCCCATCATAGCAGACTTTGAAGGAATTGCCCAGTTAATTGAACTTTCTTCTGGGTAATTGCACTGTGCCTGGAACTCTATGAACAACTCCATAAAAAGCAGATACTTTGGATAGTTCCGATGAAATTAAATAGATAGTTACTCAAGAAAAGTTAGATTATTAAATATACAGTCTAACTCCTAAGCAGCTATTAAACTGACCCCATACTTACCTAACTTGTCCCCTAGACCCTGACCTGACATCTTGGGACCCAACATCCCATACTTCCTCTTCAGGACATCACTTGCCCTGCCTGGGACCCAGCACCACCAAACTCACACCTTCACCCCCAGGACCCAGCACCTCTTCACCCAGGTCCTGACCAACAGACTCTTCCCCATTTTCTGACAAAGGGTCTAGGCCCGAAACGTTAAGCTTTCCTGCTCCTATGATGCTGCTTGGCCTGCTGTGTTCATCCAGCCCCACACCTTGTTATCTCGGATTCTCCAGCATCTGCAGTACATTTTATCTCAGACTCTTCCCCATGACTTGATACAAATCCCAGAACTCTCCCCATGCCTCACATCCCCAACTCACACAAACACTTGCACACACACACACACACACACACACACACACACACAATCCCCTCCCCTCCCTGGAGCCATCACTCCTGTCCTGACCTGCCCTCGAATCTCCGCCTCCGCCAGACCAAACCCTGTCAATGCTGGACCTAACTGGATTACTTACACCCAATTCTGCCAACAGGTCAACGAGACTTGACCTGAACCCTTCCTCCACCCCCGCAGGATCTGACTCGACCCCCTCCAGCCACAACCCTGCTGCCAAACACAAACACCCACTGTACCCAATCCGACTCTCCCCGCCAACCAGCAAACCTGATTTCTCCACCCTTTCTCCACCACAGCTAGAATCCTACCCAGTCAGCACCCACTTCCCTGACACCTTACGCATCCGGTATCCTATTTACACTGCAACCTAACTCCTGCCTATTTGACACCCTGCTTACCTGGTACCCTACCCACTGTCACTCTTTACACTACCTATCTGGCACCTAACCCTGCCAGCACCCTAACATCACACTTGCCTTATGTACTTACTCTTCGAATAGTTACCAAAGTGGCTGTCAGGATGTTTATGTTTGAGAATGAGGCAGCTGACTGCTGTGAGAAGAGGATGTGATTTACCTTCCCCAGACTGTCTTACACTATGAAAGAACTGTTAGAACAGAAGTACGGCTCTGCATTTCTGACAGAGCCCTGAGAAGAACATCCTCTCAGAAATATGGAGCTCTCTTCTTTTATAAAAATAAGGGGATGGAGCGATAATGTTCATATGACTGCAATTCCTCAAAAGAATCTGGCCCTGGTTTACAAAGATACAAAATACAGCATGGATCTATTGAATTGTAAAAATGCAAATAATGAAGCACGACAGAATAGATAGTAAGGGGTCCAAAATGGAAGTATGAAAATAAACTTGTAAAGAATATTAAAACCAACACTTTGTTTTTAAAAAGGGGGATAATCAGATAAAAAATGGGCCTCTTGAATACTGATAATGATGATGTTCTGAACAAATATAAGGAAATCACTGACATGGTAAATGATGAATACGCAGCAGTATTCACAGAAAAGGAAGTAGTCAGCTTGAACTGAAATGCCAATGAAACTAATAATGAATCAGGGACTGACCAACACTAAAATAAACAAGGTAACACGACTAAAGAGAAAATAACATGAAATCCCTGATTGTTGATGCTCCCAAGGGTCCTACTATTCATCATGTATTCCCTTGCGTTGTTTGTCCTGCCCAAAGGTATCACCTCACGTTTATCTGCATTGAATTTCATTTTTTTACTGATCAGCCCATCTGACCAGACTGCCTATAACCTTAAGTAATCTAAGGCTATCCTCCTTACTATTTACCAACCCACCAATTTTCATATTGTCCACCAAATTACTGATCAACCTTACGCCATTCCTACTCCTGTTCGTATGCCTGCTCCTGCTCTATGTTTATTTAATTCTGTTTCTACGTAAGCATCATTTGCGACTTGGCGAATGAAACATTTACTTTGTTTTACCCTCCACAGATGCTGTTAGATCCTGTTGACTTTCTCCAGCATGTTCTGTTTTTCACCTTATTCATTAATCTTGTTGTGAGAGGCCCTTTTTTAAAAATGACCATAACATAATAGAATTGTCCATTGAAATAGAAAGCGAAATACTATAGGCCAATCTGAAACCAGCATCCTAAAACTTCCATGGTACAAGGGGTGAGTTAGCTACAATCGACTGGTTAACTTCATTAAAAGACATGACCAGGATTAATATTGAAGGAATGATGATATGCATCACAACAGTTATGCTCTATTTTTGGGTGGAAGAACACCATTGGAAAAGTGGCTTGACCCTGACTAACAAAAGAAATTAAGGATAGCATTAGGTCCAGAGGAGTCATATAAGGTTACTAGAAGAAGTAGCAAGATTGAGAACTGGGAGTAGTTTAGGATTCACTAAAAGAGGAACAAGAGATTGATTAAGAGGTTAAAAAAGAAGAGTATGAGACTAAACTTGTCAGGAAATTCACAAATTGTTGTGATCCTGAACAAAAACAGAAGTTGCTGGCAAAGCTCAGCAGGTCTGGCAGCACCTGTGATGAAAAAACTCAAGAGTTAATGTTTTGGGTCTGATTTTCTTCACAAATGCTGCCAGATCTGCTGAGCCTTTCCAGCAACTTCTGTTTTTGTTCCTGATTTTCAGCATCCACAGTTCTTTTGGTTTTTATGTTGTGATCCTGACCCCAGTTTGAAAATCAAACCCATGGTCAAATTATACACCCACATTCCTGACACTGTTCTTATCTTTGTTATATTCATAAATGTGCTGATAGTCCTCCTTAAGAGCTTCACTCAGGCCACTAGCTTAAGCAAAAAGTTGGCTTTGCGATTAAACATTGTGTATCAAGGTATTAAATTCAAGTCTCTGTCCATTTAACTCTCCTTGATAAATCTTAGAGACCTTAGAAACAGGCACATAACTTGCTCAAAGAAATGCAGAAAGTGCTGGACCAGCTCAGGAGCTCTGGTGCGATCTGTGGCGATAGGAATAAAATGAACATTTCAGGTCCAGTATGCTTTTCGTTTTTGTCAGGGGTCAGTGGAAAAGACCGAAAATCAGAATAAAAAGAGTGAAAGATGTTTTAAGATCTCAGAAGAGTTTGCAGATAAGGGCAAAGCACACTTCCTCGGTATGATGAGACACGCTGTACCCTGACAAAGAGGTTATGTTTCCATTATCCTTTCAGGTTCAGGCTCAGCACGTGCGGTGACTTGGTGAAGGTGGCGTACTGGTTGAGTGACTCTTAATGTCATTGAGAAGGGAGTTCTGCAGACCTCCTCTGACACTGTTCTTATCCCAGATTCACAACAAATGTCTAACCTCTTACTATGTTCAGTACAGACTGTCATTACATGATATGACAGATAATGAAGCAACATTGTGTGGCTCACTCAGCATCTTAGAAGTTGGACGAATAACAGTTAACTTTTGGTCAAGTCTTTTGAAACATCATTATCGCTAACTTCAAAATCTTTCGGATGGACAAGTTCAATTTCCAAGCAACAATGGCAAGTTACAAATCATCCTCGACCTTCACCTGAACCCCCGAAGCACCATCACTCAACATATATAGCAAATCAGTGATGAAATGATTGCAAATTCAATGTAGCAGGCATTTGCAAATAACTGATTTGTGTATTTGTGTTTTCAATGTCCTAGCATTCAGCCTACATGGACCACATCCTTTCACCCATCAAAGTGACACTTCCTGCACCTATCTTGGATGTTGTCCCAGGCATTTTCTATTGGCACTTCACATGTAGAGAACAGAGAGTGATGGCAAGGAATGCAGCTCGTAGTAGACACCATCAACGTCAGGCCCCAACTAATTGACAAGTACCCCACCCCGTACCCCATCTAAAGACTCCATTTTTCCTTGCATTACCCCGGCAGCCCCATTCTAACATTGAGATGGACGTTGCTGGACTTCTTATCTCACTTTGTCACAAATCTCGCCCTAGCCCACATCAGTCAGATTCCTGTAAGATTTCACCCACTGCGTACTTCCAACATTTTCTGAGATAACAAGGTGCAGAGCTGGATGAACACAGCAGGCCAAGCAGCATCAGAGGAGCAGGAAGGCTGAAGTTTCGGGCCTAGACACTTCTTCAGAAATGGGGGAGGGGAAGAGGGATCTGAAATAAATAGGGAGGGAGGGGGAGGCGGATAGAAGATGGATAGAGGAGAAGATAGGTGGAGAGGGGACAGACAGGTCAGAGAGGCGGGGATGGAGCCAGTAAAGGTGAGTGTAGGTGGGGAGTTCGGGAGGGGATAGGTCAGTCCAGGGAGGATGGACAGGTCAAGGGTGCGGGATGAGGCTAGTCAGTAGGAGATGGGTGTGGGACTTGAGGTGGGAGGAGGGGATAGTTGGGAGGAAGGACAGGTTAGGGAGGCGGGGATAAGCTGGGCTGTTTTTGGGATGCGGGAGGGGAAGGGGAGATTTTGAAGCTTGTGAAGTCCACATTGATACCATTGGACTGCAGGGTTCCCAAGCGAAATATGAGGTGCTGTTCTCCTCTATCCATCTTCTATCCACCTCCCCCTCTCTCCCTACTTATTTCAGATCCCCCTTCCCCTCCCCCATTTCTGAAGAAGGGTCTAGGCCTGAAACATCGGCGTTCCTGCTCCTGTGATGCTGCTTGGCCTGCTGTGTTCCTCCAGCTCTACACCCATTTATCTTATATTCTCCAACATCTGCAGTTCATACTATCTCTCTCCAACATTTTCTGCTTTTATTTTAGAAGGATCTGTGAAAGAGTTAATTGAAGTAGAGTAGGAGAACCTTATTTTGGAACTGGCCTAGAACAGTGGGCTGAATGGCTTATTTTGGAAACGTGCAGACTATACACAAACTTGTTTGACTCTGCTGGTTTGGACACCAGAAGGTGATTACCTGATTTTTTTTGGAAAGTGCCTTGTGATATTTTATATTACCTAAGAACAGAGATAGGATCTTCTCTAGCATATTTAGCATTCATTATCTTTTTTTTAATGCGGAAAGCTTGGAGATGCATTTTCATTTTCAATCTACATTCATAGTGCTTCAGATTAACTGTGCTTTTTAATGGTTAGCAATCAGAAGATTTTTTGGTGGCATTCTTATTTTGTATGCAAGTTTTGTGTTCACAAAATGCAGTACCATTTAATTATCCATATTTAAAAGCTACCAACACTTCTGCATGTCAAAAAAAAACTGTCACTGCATTCTTGAGTAATTCTTTTCTGAGAAGTTCAACAAAATGTTTCTGATATATGCAATAGGTTGCTGTGTGAGAATTCTGTATAAAGCATTTTCACGGAGATCAATGAGACGTTTTTGTTGAAAATTATTTAGTGTCTCTCATCTAAAGCACCAACATTCATTCGGTAGCACTTGCACCTGAGTCATGAGGTTATGGGTTCAATTCCCACTCCTGGGACCTGAGCACAAAAGTCTAGGCTGGCATTTTGTGCAATACTGTTGAAGATGCTGTACTCCAACTGGTTAAACATGGATACTTTGGCTTTATTCTAAACCAGAACAATGTCTGCTCTCTCAGATGACTGTAAAGGATTGTGTAAAAAAGTTTTGGATAACTGGAGTTTATTTCTCCCTGAAATAGTATCGTAAAAGTATTATAACTATTTCTGTTTGCTGGAACTAGCTGAACACCCCACCTTACAACAAGCGTTACACTTTAAGAAATAAATAATTTATTGTAGAGTGCTTTGTGATACCCAGAGATTATGACAAGTGTTATGCAAATATACACCTCCTCAATAAAACTTTAACATAATACAACTTTAATATTTCAGTATTTCACTCACCATGAGGACTGTTCTCCAAAAGTATTACTCTATTTCTTTTATCTAGAGCGCGAGAAACAGAGACACATCTTTTTTTCACCTCAGTTACATCCCAATAGATCGTGTTTGGTGAGTACCGATAAGAACAAGAACTAATTGTGTGCAATGACTTACTCACGGCCAAGACGAAAATGGAGAAGACTCCGATCACCTGCCATAGTCGCAGTCCCCAGAAAACCACAGTTTCCGATGTCACAGGGTCTGGTTTCTTTGGAGGAACTGTAGTGGACTGCAAAATAAATGAATATCACTGACCTTTCTGCAAGCTTTAAATTGTGCTATGCCATATTATGTAAAACATTTGCAAGTACATTCACATAATATAATGTAATGAAAATTTACTAATGTAGGAACAGGACTGGGCTATTCTGCCCTTTGAGCATATTCTGGTGAGCAATTAATTGATCTGTAATTCAATTCCATTTACCTCTTAATACCTCTGTTTCATAAAACTCAATTGACTTAGCGTTTGATAATCTCAAGAGCATCCACAGCCTTTTGTGGGACCAAGCTTCAAATCTTTACAGCAATTTGTGAGAAAAGTGCTTCCTGATTTCACTCCTGAATGACTTGGCTCTAATGATTATGCCCCTTATTCTGGATCTCTCCACAAATTGGAAATCATTTTCTGAGACCTGTGCAATTAAAGTAATCATTTCTTGACCATCTAAGCCATAATTTAACCTTTAAACCTGGTATTATTCTAGTGAATCTGCTCTGCTTCCCATTCCAAGGCTAACTGGTTTTTCTTGTAGTCCTATGTCCGAAACTGAGTGCGGTAATTATGATTTTGTCTTTCCAAGCTCTGTAAAACTGAAGGATAATTTCCTTCCCTTTGTGTTCTAGTTTCATTGTGACAAATACTAATATTTTAATGTTTCCTTGTGTCACCGCTGGAATTTTTGCCAATCATCCTACACCTCTGACCGTTATTTATTGACCTTTCCACAATGGAAACATCTCCCTGTTTATTCTAATGAACAACTTCAGGATTTTGAACATCTCTCTTAAATTTCCTCCCACTTGTCCTTCCCTGCTTTAAGCAGAACAACCGAGCTTCTGTAGTACCACCACAAAATTGAAAACTTTCATTCATGGAACTATTCTAGTAAATCTTTTCTCTGTCCTTTCTAAGGCCGTGGTAGCCTTTCTAAAGTGTGATGACCAGAACTGAATACAGAATCGAGGAGTAACCAGTGCTTTGTAAATGTTGAATATAACCTCCTTGTGTTTGTGTTTGTTAACATGGACAAACATTTTGTACGTTTATTTTTTAAACAGCCTTCTCAATGTTCCTGTCATCTTCAAACATTTGTGTGTGTGCACCCTTCGGTTTATATTCCTGAAAACCATTTAAATTCAACCATTTAAGTTCCATGTCTTCATTCTTCTTACCAAAATGTATCACCTCACACTTGTTTGTGTTCATTTTTGTCTCCTTAAAAACCTATCTCTTTGACTGAGATTATAGTCATCTATTCTGATGTCTCCTTCTGTTGCTCTGTGTTAAGAAAATTATTAATGGAATTGCTCTTATGAGCTGCTGTGAAACTTGTTGCTTCATTAATTACATCACTTAAGTTTAGTTGTTGTTATGTGTCTTCCCATTTCACCATTGTACCTACTTCCTACTAAACCCATTTCTGATGAAGGGTCTAGGCCTGAAACGTCAAGCTTTCCTGCTCCTATGATGCTGCTTGGCCTGCTGTGTTCATCCAGCTCCACACCTTGTTATCTCGGATTCTCCAGCATCTGCAGTTCCTACTATCTCTCCTACTAAAGCCGGCTACTTTTCTCTTCACCGCTGTATTATGAAGATTGTGTAATGGCTTCAATTTTCCAAATTATGCTCTTTATACTCAAGTTCAGGTCATTAATGTGTATCAAGCTTCCTGTCTTGCTTTGCTATGATTTGAGGTCAATAATTGGAATTATAGGCCTGGACAGTGCTACAAACTGCGCTACATTTTGTAACAGAGGCCTTTTGGCCTTGGGAGATTATAAAAAGCACAAACTGTGGGGCTTAAAGGTTGAAATGGAGCTTCATTACAAGATACCATAAATATAGGCATAGAGAGCAGTGGTATGTTTTGGTGTGAATAGCTACCTCATAATTCATAGATTTTCATATTTAATTTTTTG
The DNA here is from genome assembly GCA_024137785.1 of Ginglymostoma cirratum. NCBI lineage: Eukaryota > Metazoa > Chordata > Chondrichthyes > Orectolobiformes > Ginglymostomatidae > Ginglymostoma > Ginglymostoma cirratum. Next base: position 1,947,796 of record JAHRHZ010000054.1, read on the forward strand.
CTTTAGGAATTAAAGTTTAACTGTGGAAAATGAGATAAGTGCAATTAAAGCACCTTGAAGTCTATTATATTTAAAAGGTTTGGTAAATTTTTGAGCAGTTTAATAGTTATTAGGACAAATGCAGTGATCTTGTTATAATACTTTTCATTTCTTGCAAAATATTTCTTGCAAAAGTACGTGACAATAAATTCTAAATTCAAATCCAAATTCATTTTGCGTATTTATTGTAAGCTTCAAAATAGGGGGGTGGAAATAGAAGAGAGCATTTGTCAGCAGATTATGAAAATCTGCAGGACATAGAAACATGGAAGATAGGAACAGGAGGAGGCCATTCGGCCCTTCAAGCGTAGTCCGCCATTCTTCACAATTGGATCTAATTGGCCAACTCAGTAGCCTAATCCTGCTTTCTCCCTATAATCTTTGATGCCATTCACCAAGTCGGGCTGTGATAATCAGTAACTTCAAATACCTGAGCGTAAACTGGGTAGGGTACTGAGCACAGAAGGGATGAAACTCCTGCAATGTGTGCAGGAGAATTTTCTGGAACAGTACATTTCTAATCTTACTAGGGAGGGATCTGTGCTGGATCTTGTGCTAGGAAATGAGGCAGGCCAAGTGGAGAATGTCAGAGTGGGGGAGGTTTTGGGAAATAGCCATCATAACATATTAAGGTTCAATATTAGGTTGGAAAAGGATAAAGAATAAACAGTCAATGCTTAAGATCCCAGGCTGGAAAGGAGAAGGTTTTGCGGAACTGAAAAATGGAACTGAAGCATATTTTTTGGAAATAAATTTTAGTGGGTAAAAAAGTGGACAAGAAATGAGAGAACTTATAAAAGAGAGATGAAAAGGTGTGAGCTAAGTACACACCCATGAGAAATAAATTCAGGATGTCCAAAGCTAGAGTACACTGGATAACTAAGGATAATGATGAGAAAACAGGGAAGAAAAAGCAGGCATATGATGAATACTGGAATGATAATAGCAACTGGAATCTGGAAGAGCGCCTGAAACACAGGACAGAGGCTAAGGCTGCAATAAGGAAGTTTAAGAATATGCTTGAGGAAAAGATGGCAGGCTACTCAAAACAAATAGCAAAATATTCTTCAAGCATTAATAGTAAAAGATCAGTGAAGGACAGAGTGAGGCAAAAAAAGGAACAAGCAGGGTAAACGGCTCACCGAAGCAAAGGGCTAAATGAATATTTTGCTTCCAAATTAGAAGATGGTGATAATGGTCTAGTTGAAAACATGGGTGTTAAGAAACTGAACAGTATAGTGATAGATAAAGAAGAGGTGCTAGAAAAGCTGACAGCACTTCAGGTAGAGAAATTGCCGGGCCTGGATGGGATGCATCCTAGATTGCTGTGAGAGGTAAGGGAGCAAATCTCAGAGTCATTGGCAGAAAGTTTCCAGGCCCCTCTGAACACAGGATTAGTCCCGTGGACTGGAGGATTGCAAATGTGATGGTGTTGTTTAAGAAAGGGACAAAGGATAACTCAGGAAACTACAGACCCGTAAGCATAATATCAATAGTGGGAAAACTGATGGGGACCATAATATGGAAAAATGTTAACAAGTATTGAGAGAAAAAAATGAGTTAACACGACACAGTCAGTGTGGCTTTGACAAGGGCAGGTCATGTCTGACAAATTTTATTGAGTTCTTTGACGAGGTGACACAGGCAGGTGATGAGGGCAGTGCTGTGGATGTTATATATTTGGACTTTCAGAGAGCATTTGGTAGAGTGCCATATGACAGGTTGGTTAGCAAATTAGAATTGTTTGGGATTGTTGGATCTTTGGCAGCATGGATTAGACGTCAGCTAAAGGATAGGAAACAGAGGGTAGGAATAGATGGGCATTTCTCAGACTGGAGGTGAGTTGGAAGTGAGGTTTCCTGGGCATTGGAGTTGAGACCTTTGCTTTTCCTGAGTTGTATAAACAATTTGGAGATGGGTGTTGAAGTCAAAATCTCCAAATGTGCAGATGATATGAAGCGAGGGAGACTAGTGAATTGTGAGGATGACACTGAGCAACTTCAGAGGGACTTCGACAAGTTGATCAAATGGGCAGACACTTGGCAGATGAATTTTAATACAGAAAAAAGTGAGATAATGCATTTTGGGAGAAGAAACAAGGAGAGACAATACAGACTCAATGGTAGAAATTTGAGAGGAGCACTGAAGCAGAGGCACCTCAGGGTTCGTATGCATGATTCTCTGGAGGTGACCAGGCAAGTTGAAACAGTTGTTAAGAAGGCTATAAGATCCTTGGGCTTATGAATAGAGACATAGAGTATAACAACAAGGAAGTGATGCTACCCCTGTATAAATCATTGGTCAGATCACATTTGGAGTATTGCCTTCAGTTCTGGACACCTTTATTAAGGAAGAACGTTAAAGCTCTGGAGCAAGTTCAAAGGAGATTTACAAAGGGAATGAGGGATTTCAGAGGCACAGAAAGAATGTAGAAATTGCACTTATTCTCTTTGGAGTGCAGAAGATTAAGAGGTGACCTAACTGAGGTGTTATAAATTATGAACAAAGTTGACAGGGTAAAGAAGGATATTCTGTTTCCATTAGTTGGCATGTCAGTTAACGAAGGGTCACAATTTCAAGATCGTCAGTGAGAGAGTTAAGAGTTAAGGGAGAAACTTCTTTCATTGGAGAGTTGTTCAGATTGGAATTTGCTGCCTGGGTGGTTGAGGCAGATTTCATATGAGGTTCCAAAAGAGAACTAGATATATAGTGATGAATTTAGAGGGTTATGGAGATAGGGCTGGCGAATGGGATTAGCTGTCTAGCTGTTCTGGGAGCTGGTACAGACAGGGGGTGTTGAATGTCCTCTTTCCGTTAAATTCTTTTATTCTGCGATTCTAGTATAGAATCTGAATAGAAGGAATGGTTTGACTTGGTAGTTACAGCCAAATTATCCTCAAAACATCAACAAACTCTGAACATAGAAACTTGGAGGCAGGTGTCAGCAATTGGCACTCCATGCCGACTCCACCATTCAATAAAATCACATTTAATCTAGTTGTTGTCTCAGCTCGACTTCCGTGTCTGTATTTACTTCATCAGATCAAAGAAGAAATTGTAAATGAAGGATACTAAACCCCCTAAAGGCCAGGTTAAAGACAGACAGGAGCAGGCAGTATTTTTATAAATGTGGATATAACTTAACAAGGTTCCCTCAGTTTCAACTTTTCTGTATGTTTGCTGAGATAAGTTATTTGCAGTTTCAATACTGACAACTATTTCAAATCCACCAACTCACACAGCTACCTAGACTACACCTCCTCTCACCCACCCTCCTGCAAGAATGCGATCCCTTATTCCCAGTTTCTCCGGATCCACCGCATCTGCTCCCAAGATGGAGTGTTCCACTCCCGGACATCCCAAATGTCCTCCTATTTCAAGGACCGCAACATCCCCACTCCGGAGATCAAAAATGTCCTCAAATCTCTTGCATTTCCTGCACTTCTGCCCTCAAACACCCTTCCCCCAACAAAAATAAAGACAGAGACCCCTGGTCCTCACATACCACCCCACCAACCTCCACATCCAGTGGATCATTCTCCGCCACTTCCGCTGCCTACAATCCGACCCCACAACCAACGATATATTTCTCTCCCCACCCCTATCTGCCTTCCGCAGGGACTGCTCTCTCCGCGACTCCCTCTTCTGCTCCACACTCCCACTAGCCCCACCACCCCCAGCACCTTTCCCTGCAACTGCAGGAAGTGCTACACCTGCCCCTACACCTCCCCCCTCAGCTCCATCCAAGGCACAAAACAAACCTTCCATATCAAACAGGGGTTCACTTGCACATCCATCAACTTGGTCTACTGTATCCGCTGCTCCTGATGTGGCCTCCTCTACTTGGTGAGACCAAGCGGAGACTCGGAGACCGATTTGTAGAGCATCTGCACTCTGTTTGCGACAAATGACAACACTTTCTAGTCACTAACCATTTTAACTCTCCCTCCCACTCCCTGGGTGACATATCCATCCTGGGCCTCCTCCAGTGTCACAGTGACGCCACCCGGAAACTGGAGGAGCAGCATCCCATATTCCACCTTGGGATCCGACAGCCTGATGGCCTAAACATGGAATTCACCAGTTTTAAAATCTCCCCACCCCTGGCCTCATCCCTTGTTTAAGCCTCCCTCTCATCCCCGCAACCTGACACAATCTGTCCATCTTCTCTCCCACCTAACCGCTCCTCCCACCTCACTGACCAATCCCCACCGTTCCCTACCGGCATTCACCTATCATCATCCCACCTACCTTCCCCAGCCCCACCCCTCTTCTCTCTATTTATTTCTGAGCTCCCTTCCCCCTCCTCCATATCTGAAGAAGGGTCCCGACCCGAAACGTCAATGTTCCTGCTCCTCTGATGCTGTCTGGCCTGCTGTGTTCCTCCAGCTCCAGATTGTGCTGTTTCTGACTCCAGCATTGGCAGTTCTTGCTATCTATTGGGAGAAGGCTTAATGTAAAGGTTATCACTGCAGGGTCTGTAGGCAGAAAGTCGCCACGGAGGCACACAAGCGAGTGACCACCTTCCTCAATGGGGAGATTCATGACCTCTGCCATGACCCAGTACATCTTTTTGTCTCAGGAGAAAAGAACCAATATTCTCTGGATGTTTGTGACAAAATCATGAGGAGGGGTCAAAGGGACCTGCCAGTACCACAACATGGAAGCCACCAGTTGGTTAACACTCCTCTTTCTATCTGTCAGCCAGGGCTCCCTGATTGGACCAGATTAACAGCCCCAGTCAAGGAACTCATAGTCAAGGAACTGTGGCTGACCTTGCCACAATCATTATATATCCCTTTCAGTATTTTGTAAGCTTGCGAACCGTTCTTGTGGTAATCTGTGTTGAAGTTGCTTCTCAGAGAGCTACATGGCTAGAAGTTTAAAAGTGGAACATTGGAATTCTTTATAAAGGAAAGGAAGTTTTTATAAGATTTGGTGATCCACAGTTTGAGCATCATGTGGGTAAGTTGCTGAAAAATCCATTGGTTCTGCCTTCTTATTTTTGACGCGCTTTGTTTAACCACAATTTTACTGTCAACTCATATTTATCTCATGTTAATTTTGGATGTAAGTGTATAAATGGTATATAACAGATGTGTTTATTTTTCTAACCTTGTATAGTAACATTTTACTTATTTGTTCAACTATCTTGTGGCTTTATTCTCTTATATACCTGGGATCTCCAGTTTCATCTACTTTAAACAAAAATACAGATGCCAGTCCTTGACATAATTTGACAGTTATGGATCATAACAGTATAGTATTGGAATAACATCATTATTGCATTAAAGGGGCCACTAATGGGACTGAGAATACTGCAGCTGTAGTGGGATAGTTCTCGACTTCATACAAACAGATGACAATGAATCTAAATGTCAACGAAAATAAAAATCAATGGTGATACAAAATGAACAGCAGATTTGCTGTCACCATTTTCTGGTAATGTTTGTTATATTGAAAGAAATAAAAGTAGCAATTGCATTACGACACCCTCTCCAGTATTTATTCAAGCATAACAACCTGACTCTGAACCACAGTTTTTCTATGGATTTCTTGTTACTTAAGGGTCTTACGCTCATAATCTGTGAGTTTATAACAGTATCTAATGTAGCTATACTGTAAGGGACACCAATGAGAAATGCGTTTTTGTCTGTTATTTGATTGCTGTTCTCTCATGAACTTTTTGCTTGTTATTCTCTCTCTGCTGACTTCTCCTTACTGTATCCCTCCCTGCACCCTCCCTGCACCCTCCCTGCACCCTCCCTGCACTCTCCATTTCTGTTTCCTCATGTTTCTGTGTGCTACCTCTTTATCTCTTCCCTCTTGCCCCCTGTGCTGTCTGTATGCAAATCTCGTCTTGAAAAGTATGAGAATAGTTGTGAAAAATGACACAGGGTCTTAGTAATTTTGATAGTTCTTCAAACATTGAATGCAATTCGAAATATATTTAGACATTTGGAAATATTAATCATAGCTATTAAGTATTTGAACTTTTAAAGCATAACCCTGAATGACAGAAGTGATGGTGTTCTGCCAATCAAAGAATATGGGCTACTGTTAAAAAATGCTTTTAGCTGCTCTCTGTTTGATGAAAATCTGAAACAGAGCACTTAAGGAATGATTGCTATAGTGATTTTAACTAAACTGAATAATTGATTTGCATTTAGCTTCAGGTCCTTCCTGCTCTATTTAGTTCACAAAATTTTACTTTTATTCTCTTGGATGTGGGTGTCAGTAGCAAGACTGGTATTTATGGCCTATTCCTAGTTAACCCTAGGAAGGTGGTATTTGGCCTTCTTCCCAAAATATCGCAGTGGTTCACATGTGGTGAACGTACACCCAGAACGTGGCTAGATACCGTGTTCTGAGATTTTGACCCTATGACAATGGAGACATATGGCCAAGTTAGGATGGTTTGTGGCTGGGAAGAGAACTTGGCAGCAATAGTTGGCATTTCCACGCACTTAACTTTTTGATGTGGTGGAGGTTTTTGGATGGAAACTGCTTCCAAGGGATTTGCTGCCGCCCCTGGGAAAAGACCAAAGCTCACAATGCTCAACAACACAAAGGTTAAAAAGTCAGGAATTTCTTCAGAGACAAGAAGGTGTAGAGCTGGATGAACACGGCAGGCCAAACAGCAACAGAGGAGCAGGAAAGCTGACGTTTCGGGCCTAGACCCTTCGGGCCTGACCCGAAACGTCAGCTTTTCTGCTCCACTGATGCTGCTTGGCCTGCTGTGTTCATCCAGCTCTACACCTTCTTATCTCAGATTCCCCAGCATCTGCAGTTCCTACTATCTCAGGAATTTCTTCAGATTGTTTATGCCTCCACCAGAGTGATAACAGAAACTCCACTTTACTTCCCAGGCATGTCCTACCTCAGAGAGCGGATGAAGAAAATCAAGAATAGGAAACTTAGTTGACTTCAAGACTCCAACCCCTGCCATCAGGCTGAAATGAGGCAACGGGGCAGTCTAAATGGAGCCGTGTGATTTACTCACTCCTTTCGTATCCGACTCCGAATCAAATTTCAAATCGCAGGCAGCCAGGACACCCACCTCAAACTGTAGGACTCTATTCATATTGTGCTGAACAGGCATAATGGCCTGATTTTTAAACATTCAGTCATCAGTCTTTGACATCTTTGGTAAGGCTAGGATTTATTGATCAGCCCCAATTTTACTTAGGCTGCTGGTGGTAAGCTAATTCTTGAGCCACTGCTGTCCAGAAGGGTGCCCACAGAGCTGTTAGGGACGGGCTTCCAGGATTTTGGCCCAGGAAAAGTGAAGGAACCATGATAGTTCCAAGTCATTTTGGTATGTGGCTTGGAGGAGAACTTGTAGATGGGAGTATTCCCATTCATCAGCTGTCCTTATGCTTCTAGGTGGTAGAGTTCAGAGATTTGGAAGACGCTGTTAAAGGACGAATGCCTAGTTGCTGCAGTACACTTTGTAATGCTATCACTGAGCGTCTGTGATAGCGGGAGTGAATGTTTAAAAATGTGGATCAGTTGCCATTCAAGTCAGCTGGATGAGGTCAAACTTTTTTTTATGTGTTTTGAGCTGCACTTATCCAGGCAACCGAAGAATATTCCATCACACTCCTGTCTTGTAGATGATGGGATAGACTTAAAGAGTCAGGAAGTGAATTATTTGCCAGTGTCTGAGCTCAGACAGTTATGTGGTTAGTCCATTTAAAGTTTTGGTTAATGGTGACTCTGGACCATTGATGGTGGGATAATGCAACGATGCGATAGAATGCCAAAGGGAGAGCCTACATTTTTTGATATTTTGACTGGCAGCCTGTTCATTTAAACAGTCTTAGCTTCCCTGTTAGATTGAATATACCCGGAGCTGCATTTAAAGTTAGGAGTGGCCCAGACGGGTATATTTTTAAGAAACTATGAGTGGATTTGGAGATAGTGGAATGCGTTTTTGTTATTCATCAATGGGATGAGGGCATTGCTAGCTAGGCAGCATTTATTGTCTACCCCAAATTGCCCAGAGGGCAGCTCAGAATCAACCACATTGCTGAGAGTCTGGAATCATATGTAGGCCAGACCAGGTAAGGATGGCGGTTTCCTTCCCTAGTGGACATTAGTGAACCACTATAGTGATTGCTATAGTGATTTTAACTAGACTAAATAATTGATTTGCATTTAGCTTCAGATCCTTCCTGCTCTATTTAGTTCACAAAATTTTACTTTTATTCTCTTGGATGTGGGTGTCAGTAGCAAGACTGGTATTTACGGCCTAGTCCTAGTTAACCCTAGGAAGGTGGTATTTGGCCTTCTTCCCAAAATATCGCAGTGGTTCACATGTGGTGAACGTACACCCAGAACGTGGCTAGATACCGTGTTCCGAGATTTTGACCCTATGACAATGGAGACATATGGCCAAGTTTTTAGGGTTTTTCCTGACAAGTGGCAATGGATTCCTTATCATCACTAGACTCTTAATTCCAGATACTTATTGAAGTCAAATTCCACCATCTGCTGTGGTGGGATTCAAACCTGAGTCCCCCAGAACGTTGTCTGGGTCTCTGGGTTGACAATCCAGTGATAATACCACTAGGCCATCACCTCTCCTTTTCAGCTCTGTCAATGAATTTTGACATTTCTTATGCTGAGCATTTCAAATAAGTGGCCACTCTTCAAGTGCATCAACATTCATTGACTTTCAAACTTTTGTCCTTCATCTGATCTCTGATCTCCTACCTCAGAAGGTCCTTCCATCCTGTATGTCCACCTTCTCTCCTTCGCCCTTTAGTCCTGTAGTTCACTCTACAGTGTTCATAGCTTTCACTTTCCATATCACCCCCACCTTCAAAATCCTCCATCAATTCCATCTCTTTGAAAACTTGTTCAGTTACTTGCCTTGCTCTCTGAATGTAGATATTTGGTGGATCAGTTCCTCCCCCCACCTGCCTTCATTTCAGTGAAATATCATAAATCACTTCACTATGTTCAAGACATCAAAGAAACAGTTGTTATTGTTCCGAATCATGGAGAGAGATAGAGAAAGAGAGAGAGAGAGAGATTGCGTGCGTGCGTGTGTGTGCATGCGTGTGTGTATGTGTGTGTGTGTGTTAGCAGCTCGATTAATCTTGGCATGTGATCAAAGCTGAACTCCATCTTGTCCCTCATTCGATGCCAACATGCATTGTCCAATATACAAGAAGGTGTCATGGAATGGCTCTTTGGAGCAATAACTCTTTCCAATGATTAATTAGCTCTCAGACAGACTAAGTCAGCACACACTGCAACACTAAAACTGAAAGCTTCTGGTCTTTTGTTGCAATACAGTAGCCAAAACTACAAAACAGATTTCTCTGCAACGGTTCAAAACAGTCTACTACCAGGGTTTGCCAAGAATGGGCAATAATTGCTGGTCTTACTGCAATAGAAAGACACAAGTTTTGAGAACCTGTTGATGTGAAGATTGTGCCCTCATGGTGCAGAACAGTAAATGCCTGGACCAGGTGCTGGACTGTCAGGCACACAGGATCACATATACATTACAGTGACTACACTAGCTTATTTCCATTTAAATCATTCATCCACTTTCATGTGATGAATGTAGGCTGTTTGCAATCTCTGACTGTAAATGAAGGGTTTTTAAAAAAGAATGTATCCTGAATGCAAGAAGTAGTACCTGTTAGGTAAAGCTCGCTCGAGCATATCACCATGATAAAACAATATTAATTCAATGTGTTCTTCTGATGCCAATGATAGCCTGGCCATTCCTCTTCTTGAAGGATGGGCACAGAGATATTCCTCTCTGATTAGCTGTTGTTGGCTCTATAATCACTAACCAATCAGAAAAGGTCAAGAACCCTTATTTAAGTGGCATCTTATTATATTACAATGTTCTTCACAGCTAATGAATTACATATTTTAAGTGCAATCTCATTGAACTTGCGTTGGTTGAGGAAGAAATGTTGGCCAAGACACTAGAAGAACTTCTTTCTTCTTCTTCAAGACTCTTCCCAAACAAATAGAAATCAGAAATAAACAGAGCGAATGCTCCAGAAACTCAGCAGTACTGGGGTGGCACGGTGGCACAGTGGTTAGCACTGCTGCCTCACAGTGCCAGGGACCTGGGTTCAATTCCACCCTCGGGTGACTGCCTGTGTGGAATTTGCACATTCTCCCTGTGTCTGCATGGGTTTCCTCCAGTTTCCTCCTGCAGTCCAAAGATGTGCTTACTAGGTGGATTGGCCATGCTAAATTGTCCACAGTGTTCAGGGATGTGTAGATTACAGGAGGATGGGTCTGGGTGGGATACTCCTATGGTTGGTGTGAACTTGTTGGGCCAACAGGCCTGTTTCCACACTGTAGGGATTCTGTGATGATGACACTGGCAGCATCTGTTAAGAGAGAAACTGAGTCAACATTTTGAGTCCAGTATGTCACTTCTTCAGAACTTGTTTGTGTCTCCATTGCTCAGACCTTTAAGTTTAGGAATTGGGACATCATATATGGGTTCTACAGGACATTGGTGAGCCTTCTTCTGGATTACTGTGTGCATCCTGGTCGCCTTGCTGTTGGAAAGATATTATTAAATTGGAAAAAGTTCAGAAAAGATTTATCAGGATGTTCCTGGGAATGGAGGGTTTGAGGCATAAAAATAAGCTGGATAGGTTGGGACATTTTTTCACTGGAGTGTCGGAGGTCGAGGGGTGACTATACAGGTTTATAAAATCATGAGGGGCATGGATAGGGTGAAAAGCAAGTGTTTTATTCCCCTGGGATGGGGGAGTTCCAAACAAGGGAGCATATTTTTAAGGAGCGAGGAGAAAAGGATATGAAATGCAACCTTTTTACCCAGACAGTGGTTAGTGTGTGGAATGAACTGCCAGAGGAAGTGCTGGATGCATGTTTGGGACATGTTGGACTGAAGGGTCTGTTTCTATGCTGTATGACTCTATGATACATTGTAATGAAAACAGATTAGAATCCCAAAGTCATTGGAATTTTTTAAACTTTCATCCTGTGTTACTTACAAGAGAACTATTACAGACCAAAACCAATTACTGATGTACATTCAGTGCAATCTGGTAAAGTCATTTGTGTGACCCATGGAATGTTGCACACGTAGACTATCAAAGAAGCTTAAAACAAAGATAGAAATGCAACAGGAAGAAACAACAAGGGGACTAATGATCTCTTCCATCTTGCAATTTGAAATTGCAAATTGACCAAAAGAAATGGAATGGGTGAATGGTCACTTTGAAACCAATATTTTAAAAGAAAAGACTGTTAAAAGCTTTGAGTATGAGCTGATACAATTATTGGGATGTCCATATTTGATGCTAGTGTGCCTGAACAGAATCAGAGGAAGTAATTTTTAAATTCAACCCCTATATCGTATGAACTTATGAACCTATAATATTTTTAATTTCTGTCACCTGAGCAGTTAAAAGATGTAGAGAGGCACTTGGGGTTAGAATTTCAATTGAAAGCCAAAAAACCTGAAATGGGTAAAGCTAACCCAGAATCTAACAATATAAACATGAAGAGAGAGGTCCATTCAAAATTATTAAAGAAAAGCGATTAAACCAAATCTGAGAAATGCTTCCAGTCCATGCTTTGAGTTTCAGAGAGTAATCAGGCAAATCATGTGATTTCACCAAAAAGCATTTGGATAGTGCTCAACTAACCATGAAAACTAAAGCAGATAAAAAGGGCTAAAATTTAAAATTTTATTTTTGGAGACAAGGAGCTAGTATTGTTAGCCATCCGTAAGATATGAGTTTCTTTGGTCCTTATCAAATCAAAAAGAGTCTCTGTGATGTAAATGATGTTGTGAGTACTCCAGAGAGGAGGAAAAATGAGAAATTGTGTCATGTTAACAGGAGAGAAAATTAGTCATGAAAGTGGTGAGGAGTGAAATATAAATATTAGTCAATTGATGAACGAATCAGACATTGAAACTTCAAAGATTGATTTTCTAGATTTAAGGTTGGATCCAATACTTAAACAGGTTAGTTCGCATGATATTTTGTGTTCCAGAAAACTATCAAAGAGATGCACAAAGGGTATTTCAGAAGCTTAAATAAATATGTGTGAATAAGCCAGGAATATATCTTTGGCTGTTCATGACATAGAGAACACGTTAGCTGTAAAACAACATCCTTTCAAACTTAATCCAGGAAATTTGCTCAAGCGAGAGGAGTTATTGAACTGAGTCATAGGAGCTGAAGCTCATTTATCATGATGGTGCCAAAACAGATAGATCGCAAAGGTTCAGTATGTTTTATTAGTGGTGAGTAGACTCAACAGGTGAAACCTGTTATCAAACTGTAAGCAGAATGAGTGGTGTTTTCCACTAACAGGATGCTGCCATCAAGTTAAAAATATGTTCTACATATCACACAGATGACTAGTGTAGTAAATGAATTTCAATGCCAGTGTGATGCCAGGTATGTAGACCGTAAATCCTAAAGACTGGCCAGTCGTATCACGTAGTACATTTCACCAAACTATTCATAGAAGCAAGGTACAGACCATATCTAACCAGCCCATTTGCAAAACTCACAACAGTGTTAAACATTAGATGCGATTCTGCAATTTGCCATTTGCTGAATAATCTTGACAACAAATTTAAGATTGTTAGTCAGGCTTATAATGTGGCATGCTGGTGTGTACTGGAAATGACATGTATTAACAGAGAGACCCCTGTTCTTTGCAGGCAGAAAGACATATACCCACCCAGTGCCTATCTCAACTCAATAAAATAGGTGACAGCCATTCTCTGGCTCAGGGCTTTACACTGATCAATCACAGTCAACCTGCCTGGTTTAAAATCTAAACAAAGCCTGTCAGTTAACTGTCAATCATCTGAGTCCACTGTCAACCAATCGACACTCTATTCTCATACAATATAAGTGTTGGTTTTAACCTTGAATTGGGATTCTTGTGAATTGTTCTGATGAATGCAATTTGAAAAGCTCCACAAGATATATCTTTTGTCAGCAATACACAAATAGAAACTGCCCTTGAGAAGGTGGTGGTCAGCTCCCATCCTAAAACAGTACAATCCATTTGAAGAACTTGCACTGCATTCTGTGAAAGTCACCAAAAGATGTTAAAGAGTGCAAAAATGAACAAATCTTCAAAGTGGCAGAAACACATGATTCAATCACCTTGGAAAAAATCCAGTTTAAAAAATGTTCAACAAATTTCATAAAATACTTCACTGCTGGCACCCATTGGCTGCAGGTGGTATTACAGATTGGCTGTCACTTTTGGCCCAAGGGCTTTTACTCCTTTCTGATTCTTCTAAAGAAGTTGTCTCTTACTGGCTGGGCTTTAGTCACACAGGGGTCTAGCTCCCGTCCTGTATGTAGACCATGCAGGCCCTGTTCACATTTAAATGTTAGTAGGGTACTTGGAAACTGGATGGTGCTGGCATGAAATGAGGATAATAAATGATTCCTGTGCGGGAATGGGCAGACCCAAATTATACCTGAAAATGAACCAAGCTTCATTTAGACAGGTGATCTGTAGATTACCTACTGTGCCTCCCTTGGCAGCTGTCCAGTGAAGTAGCTTCAATTTTGTCCTGCTGCATTGTTACCAATAGCCTTAGGAAACACTGGGTGAGAAAAAGTTAGCTTTGGCTTTTCTGCTAAATTTACACTCACATATACATTTTACTTATCAACAGTATCAAGCGTTTTCACAAAGAATCAACAGTTTACATTTGGCAGAAGTTTCAAAGAAATCACTGGATTTGAAAGGTTAACTTTGTTTTCCTCTCCGCAGATGCTGCCAGACCTGCCGAGTTTCTTCAGCACTTTCTGTTTCTATTCCTGATCTCCAACATCGGCAGTATTTTATTTTCATTTTAGGTTACCTTGTCATACTAATCATGGCTATAGCCCACCCCAACTGTGAACAGCGAAGCTCAATTTTGGCGAGGGGTCCTGAAACGGTATGACCCCTATTAGCAAATAGAAAGGGTCAATTTCAGACTTAAGCTTCTGACATCCATACCTCAGACTTTTCCAATAAGACTGACTGCAAATTTTGAGCACAGAATGTGTATATCTCATACTTCAATAAAACAGTCATGACATCAATAAATCTCAAAACTGTATAGTTTCTAATTTCTTTCTAGATAGAATGCAGAAATTAAATGTTTAATAGTTGATAACAGCTACAGTGGATAATGGTGCCCAGTTCAGTGATTATGTTAAGATATCTTTATAATCCCCTGTCTCATCAAGACCTGGATTTGAATTAAACCGATAACGTTGCTCAGCTCAGGAAGTTATATTAAAATGTACCAACTCAATATGTTCCATTCGTAATAACAAGATTTAAGCTTGTTGGGAATTATAAGGAATTGAAATTTTTGTTAGCACAATATTCCTATAGCTGCGATGTCATGAATTCAGGACTGAATCTTACTAGAAATCGGCTTAGTTTTGTTTTTGTCAAGTTTCACAGATGGTTTCTCATTGTGAGGTCCACTGAACCTTCTCTCACAATTGTCTCAATCTCAGCTCATTAACCATGCTCCATGTCCCAGTGCCACACATTTGTCTGGTATTTTTTCGCTTGTTGTAGGCAGAAACATTCATTCCTGTGGGACATTCCAGGATTTCTGGTGCTGGTACCGTATTTAAAAGGCTGCTTCTGTACCCAGTTAAGTGCTGGCAGCCCTGAGCTGCCCTGCACAGTTGGTAATATTTGCCCAGGATGTGGCAGATAAGAGAAAATTGGGGTGCAGCTCTGCACACAGGGATCCGGAAGTCCTGCTCAATGGGGTGACACAGAGGAGGCTCATCCTCTTCCTCCAGAACTGCAAGAGGAGGCTGTGACACCAGATGCTCCCGGCTGGTCTGAGTTTGCCACCCAGGTCAGTGCTGTCTCAAAAGTCTGGAGGAACATCCAGCAGTGTAGTAATGTTGGCATCAATGGTCTTATTCGCTTTACCAGGGCAAGTGTCACCATCTTCCCTCTGCTACCTCACACTCACTTTCTGCTTTGCACCCACATCCCACCAAGGCTTGTGCTCAGCCACTCTCACTATTGTCTGCAACACCTTTCGTCAGTTGCTTTTACCCAGCCCAGCACCCCCTCACTACTAACCCTGCATGCCCTTTGCTAGGCCTTCTCACTCACTGGAGTCACCTCACCAGCTTTTTCCTACCTGCTAACAGCCCACTCAGTTCTTCCCTTTAACTCATTCCAGGAGGAAACAAACCTGAAAAAGCCAGAGATAGTAGGAACTGCAGATGCTGGAGAATCTGAGATAACAAGGTGTAGAGCTGGACGAACACAGCAGGTCAAGCCGCATCAGAGGAGCAGGAAAGCTGACGTT